>JAVGVS010000972.1:0-49831 GCA_032718565.1 Distichodus sexfasciatus
TGTGTGTGTGTGTGTGTGTGTGTGTGTGTGTGTGTGTGTGTGTGTGTGTGTGAGGATGTTAGGATGTGGGGGTGTGCGTTTGTTTTCCTAATATGCAGAATCACAGAGGAAATGCAAATTCCATGCTCATAATGAGGTTTTAAGGCAGAAAAATGTGCAGAAATATTAATATTCCAAACTTTAAATCAAAGTCGGGGCTGATTTGCATTGAACTGTGAGTCTGCGAATATGCAGCAGACAAGATGAGTGGAAAATGAAGAAAAAGAGGGCATTCTCCTTTATTTACATTCTCTTTTCCCAGATATTTATATATATATTTATAGTAGAATCCCATTCTTATAAAATTGCTGGGTTTAGTCTGTGTCACTGCATTGATGATTTTTTTACTCATTCATTTAATGAAAAGGAGTACAAGCGTTTTTATTTTCAGACCAGGGGCGGCACGGCGGCGGAGTGGTTAGCGCTGCCGCCTCACAGGTCCTGGGTTCGAGGGTCTTTCTGTGTGGAGTTCGCATGCTCTCCCCGTTTTCGCCTGGGTTTCCTCCGGGTGCTCCGGTTTCCTCCCACAGTCCAAAAGTATGCAATATACATATGTTAATAGGCGACTCTAAATTGACCCGTAAGGTGAGTGTGTGATTGTGTGAGTGTGTGTTCCCAGGGTTGGTCTCTGCCTCGCGTCCGTACTTCCCGGGATAGGCTCCGGTCCCCCAGCGGCCTCAGTTGGGAATACGAGGTTCCGATAATGAATGAATGAATTAATGAATGCATTAGAGAGCATTCATTCATTCATTCGCACACACTCTCATTCACATCTTACGGACCAATTTGGAGTCGCCCATTAACCTATAATGCATGCTTTTGGATTGTGTGACACAGGTAGCGCATCTAAACTCCACCCAGAATGCCCCTCTGGCCGACCCGGGGATTGAACCCAGGACCTTCTCACCGTGAGGCAGCGGAGCTAACCGCCGTGCCGGCCCGCACTTTCTGATAACGGCCAAAATTATTGCTCAGAAGAGGAAATCTCTAGCATTGAAAACGACAAATTCTGTAAAACAAAAAATGTTCGACGTCAAAGCATTCCTTAATGTGTCTGCTCTGCAGTGTTTACACATTACCTGTTGACTTGACGGATGTAAAATCTCTGCTTTGTCTCACGTAGTCGCGCTTGCCTGGATCTCGTCCTCCTGTATCACCAGAGAAGCCGTAAACAAGACCTTAACCTCAGCCTAGAATAGCAGCATCGTTACTCAGGCCTTACAGTCATCACACACACACACACACACCTTTCATTAAAAATAATTACATACACTCACACCAGCGCTTACACAGCTAACACCTAAGGAGGGTTTTCTCTCTCTCAACGTGTGTGTGTGTGTGTGTGTGATTTGAGGATTTGATAATAAGCTAGAACAGTGTCTTGTTCAAAAGAAGTGAATTTTGCTCTCACCTTCCATTCCGCTTTTCTAAACTCCTACCCATTCCAGTCTCTTACGATCACTTCCAACATTCTTGTACTGTACGAACCTCGATTAACTGGCAGAGATGCTTTCTCACATTGACTTTTGAGCTCCGTTCCTTGCAGGGTGAACAGACTCTTAATGCTCTTCTCCTGTTCCTGGGAGACCCTCTTAAATAGTAAAGCCATAATGTCACGTTACAACAATGTTTTATTCAACCACGTCCTATATCTGACATCGCAGAATTTACAGGGAGCCGGCTGGAGGGATAAGGAGCTTAATTTTTTTTTTTTTTTTCCCCCGAGTTGCTCCTGTAAAGGACAGGCAAAGATAGAGATTAAGAAAGTTTAATATGCTCATAAATCATAGTGGGGGGGGGGGAGAAACCTCATAGAAATGTTATCAGCTGATGACGCATGGCTGATATTCCCTGAATGCGGGGCAATTTGAAACTTAACGGAAGTCACAAACTCTTTCCCCGGCCTATCGGAATGTGGCTTCGCCGGTATCGTACCGTTAACAATGGTGAGGGAGAAGCAGCAGCGGGAAAGTAAAATGCTAAACTGGCAAAAACGTCGCCGGCTAAAAGGCCGCTACAATGGACCGAAGTGGCTGCGCTTGCGGTATTGCGCCGAGCGGAACTGACTTTGATTGCGTCCGTCGTTTCCCTGGGACGGATTTGCACGTGATGCGCAACAATGTGCTCGCCTAATTACTTTTTCTCCTATATCTTTGATGTCGCTGGCTCTTCTCACTCTGTCTCCCTGGCCGCCCCACACACACACACACACATACAGACTCGACACAGTTGTGTAGACCCCCGCACACGTATTATATAATGAATGGAAAGTCACTAATGTGCATTCAGGGCTGCGCATGGGTGTGACATGCATCACGCGTGACAGTTGCGCTTTGTTAGTTTGTTATAGTGAAGTGGCTTTGCTGCCGCGTGATATTGCTGTGGGAGAGAGGGATCCGAGCTGCAATAACACACCGCGGTTACTGACAGGAGGGTTGAACTCCTCTGTTATCCTTTAAAGGAGCCCAAATTATTATCTTAGGCACACGACAGCAACGACTTGCACAAATCAAGAGAGTTGTGTGTCCGGCAGCGTCCATTAAGAAATGGTGGACTGTAGTGCGTGCAATGTGTGCGTTTGCGTCAGCGCGTGTGTGCGTTTGCGTCAGCGTGTGTGTGTGTGTGTGTGGGTGGGAGTGTAGTGTTGGTGTGAAGCGTACGCTGCAGACCTCCGGCATTAGCAGACTCACCATGGCCAAAGCCCAGGCCTGTCATAACCACTCAGCTCAGGGAGAGGGAGAGAGGGAAACAGAGAGAGAGAGAGATTAAGAAAGAAAGGGATGAAGGGAGAAAGTGTGCAGGGAATTCTTTGCAGCGATGCTGGAAAAGAGAACTGGTGGAAAAAATTGCAAGAGTGGGGTGGGAAGACGATGAGCATGTTACTGTGGGATATCTCTCCGTCTCTTTCTCTCTCATGTTGTGATGCCTGTCAAGGTTATCTTCCCCGGTTATTTTAGGAGCGCAAGGCGAATCACATATACTCTGTTATGACAGTCGGATGTCCTATCAGATTAGCCCTCCCTCGCTCTCTCTCTCTTACTCTCCCTCTTTCTACATTGTACTTCCCTACACTCTTAGAAAAGACGTGTTAAAACGGACACGAACTGAATCAAATTCATACTAATTAATGGCCGAGTTTTTGGACAACTTTGCACAATTTTAACACATTCACTGTGTTACACACCTTCGACAGTGAAAGTGTCGATAAAGGTAACACAAAGATGTGAAAACGTATAATATTAACACGTGTGCCGTCTTTGGTTATACATATTGTGTTGTGCACATGTTGTGTACATTTTAAAACTACATATACCTATGTGTAAAAGATTTGACTTTTTCCAACACAATTTTATTAACCATTAACACAAAGTGTGTAAACTAAAGTGCTACACGTGATTTGTGTAATTTTATGTGTTCGTTCTAATTTATATACAGTACTGTGCAAAGGTTTTAGGCAGGTGTGAAAAAATGCTGTAAACAAAGAATGCTTTCAGAAATGTAAATAATGATTGTTTATTTTTATCAATTTACAAAATGCAAAGTGAGCGAACAAAAGAAAAATCTAAATCAAATCAGTATTTGGTGTTACTACCTTTTGCCTTCAAACCAGCATCAATTCTTCTAGGTACACTTGCACAAAGTCAGGGATTTTGTAGGATTATAGTCATTATATTATTTTGTAGTCATTATATTATTTTGTAGGATTATAGGATTATAGATCTGTGGTCAGTTCTCCAAGATGTTTGGAACAACCTACCAGCTTTTCCCAGATATTTCCCAGAGTTCCTTCAAAAACTGTGTGCAAGTGTACCTAGAAGAACTGATGCTGTTCTGAAGGCAAAGGGTGGTCACACCAAATATTGATTTGATTTCGATTTCTCTTTTGTTCATTCACTGCATTTTGTTGTTTGATGAAAATAAATGATTAACACTTATCACAGTACTGTATATGTAGTACACATATTTTCATTTCCAGCAGTTAGCAGACTCTCTTATCCAGAGTGACTTATATTTCCTAATTTCAGGGACAGTTCCCCAACTTAGGGTTGAGGGTCTTGCTCAGGGACCCAGTGTTGGTAACGCCAGAGGTCGGATTCAAACCCACAACCTCTCGGTCCCAAGGCGAGTGTCCTACCACTAGGCCACCAACACCCTGTATATACATATACATATACAGCCACAATACTCTTGAGCTATAAGTGTCTTTCTGGTTGTGTTACATTCCATCAGCTGTGTGATGGTCACAAAATTGATCAAATGTTAATATTCATTTAGCAAATTGCAGATTATATGATACTGTCTAAACAATCCCACAGACACACTCCTATATTCCTGCTCATACACAATGTCATTCATCATTTGCTCCCAGACAAACAGGATCATTCTGCCCCTGTATATATAAATAAGTGGAACATGCAAACCCTAAGCAACATTAAACATGTTTATTCAATATTTCTCTCTTGCATATCTATAACGCTGTGCCTTTCTGGAAGAGAACTATGTTTTTGTGCATGATGGCGTTCCATATTTGAGTTGCTGTCTTTAACAGGAGTGTTTACATCACGAATAATGTAAGTAATGCCTTTTAACGCAATTGCTTCAGTTTTGGTGCACGGAATTACTCAGAAATAATTTCACATACAGAGGAATGAATATAATGTCCGGTAAGTTGAAAGTCTTGTGATTCTGACGGTACGTGTGTGGTTCCTGTAAGTTAAAGGGATTCTGCCCCTGTATATGTTCCTCCTCTTTCCAACTATAAATTGTCTCAATCTGTTCTCATCTCTCCCTCTCTTTCCCTGGCTCTCTCTCACACACACACACGCTCATATACACTCCCACACCCTTTCTATGTCCCTCTCTCTGGGAAATACCCTGCTCTAAGGACGCGGTCAGGGTCACTTGTCTCTTCTTATCTGTGTAAATGTGCTTGCTGCTGTATTTCCTATGAGCACTGGGGAAAACATCAGTATAGGCTTCACACCAGGTGAAGTAACGTGTCTAGCCACCTGCTTGTGTCTCAGTTTGTCTGTGTTAAAGCTGGGATCAAGACCACCTAAACCGAGATAAGACCGAGACCAGGGTGTGTCGAGACTGAGACGAGACCGAGACAACACCAAGACTCTGAAGGGCTGACACTGAGACAAGACTGAGACCAGAGTGTGTTGAGACTGAGACGAGACTGAGACAAGACCAAGACTCTGAAGGGCTGAGACCGAGACCAGAGTGTGTCGAGACTGAGACAAGACCGAGACAAGACCAAGACTCTGAAGGGCTGACACTGAGACAAGACTGAGACCAGAGTGTGTCGACACTGAGACGAGACCGAGACAAGACCAAGACTCTGAAGGGCTGAGACCGAGACAAGACTGAGACCAGAGTGTGTCGACACTGAGACGAGACCGAGACAAGACCAAGACTCCGAAGGGACGAGACTGAAACAAGACTGAGACCAGAGTGTGTCGAGACTGAGACTCTGGTCTCAGTCTTGTCTCAAGACCAAGACTCTGAAGGGACGAGACCGAGACCAGGCCAATGCACGTTTTAAAAAACATGACAAATCAGTGGAACATGCAAAGCCTAAGCAAAACATTAAACATGTTTATTCAATATTTCTCTCTTACATATCTATAATTATGTGCTTTTGTTCTATCTTAAAGAGAACTACATTTTTGTGCATGATGGCGTTCCATATTAGAGTCGCTAGCGTTAACGCATGTTTCATTAACGTGTTTTTACACAATTACTTTAGTTTTTGTGCACGGAATTACTCAGAAATAATTTCACATAAACTCAGTGTATGCCCATAGGCCCTCTCTCTCTCTCACACTCTCTCTCTCTCAACGTCCACGTCCTTAGCGTTATTACTTTCTCTTCGTTCGTTCTGGCGACTTCGGCAGATAGCACTCGCAGCTGCTTACTGAAAAGTTGATTAATCATTAATTCGTCCGCGCTGTACATTTCCCAGCTGTTCCACTCCAAGCAGCGCCGCACGGCCTCAGCACAAAACTACTGCTTCGCATTTGACCTTCACACCTGGCAAATCCCCACACACGTTTGCTGCTTCACATTAGCCGCAGGGTGTGTGGTAAATGTGCGAGATGTATACCAAGCGCAGAACAGGTATAGCATGTATGAGGTCGGCGCTTAATTAGTTTTTAAGAACTCCTTCCTGAAAGCATGCTCAGCATTTGCGCTGAATATCTTCCAGAGAAATTTCAAAAGTTGGCACCCTCAGAACAGAGTATTCATTCGTGCCATTTATCAGACGCTCTCCTCCAGAGGGACATACATTTGCTAATTACAGGTCTTCCCATAACAATTTGGGGTTAAGGGCCTCGATCAGAGGTTCAATGATAGTTCTACTGGGAGTGAGTCAAAACTGCAACCTTTTGGGACCACCATCACCCAAATGGTGAACTAAGCTCATAAAACACTAATATACATAAATAAACGGAAATTGAATAAACATGTTTAATGTTGCTTAGGCTTTGCATGTTCCACTTATTTGTCATGTGGTGTAAAACACGCCTTGGTCCGGTCTCGGTCTCGTCTTGGTGTCACATCGACCCGGTCTCGGTCCCGTCCCGGTCTCGGCCCTTATGGGTCTTGGTCTTGCCTCGGTTTCGAGACACTCTGGTCTTGGTCTTATCTCGATACACTCTGGTCTTCATCTCGTCTCAGTCTCAACACACTCTGGTCTTGGTCTCATCTCAGTCTCGGCACACTCTGGTCTTGGTCTCATCTCAGTCTCGGCACACTCTGGTCTTGGTCTCGTCTCGACACACTCTGGTCTTGGTCTCGTCTTGACACACTCTGGTCTTGGCCTCGTTTCGACACACTCTGGTCTTGGTTTCGGCCCTTCAGAGTCTTGGCCTTGTCTTGGTCTTGACACACTGTGGTCTTGTGTCTGGTCTTGGTCTGGGTCTTGTCTCGGTCTCAACACATTCTGGCCTCGGTCTTGTCTCGGTTTTGACCCACTCTGTTCTTGGTCTCTGTCTTGTCTCGGTCCTGACACACTCTGGTCTTAGTTTTGTCTCGGTCATGGCCATTTGGAGTCTTGGTCTTGTCTCTGCCTCGACACATCTGGTCTTGGTCTCGTTCTCAGTCCTCCAGAGTCTTTGCCTTGTCTCGGTCTTGACACACTCTGGTCTTGGTCTCAGTCTCGGTCTAGGTGGACTTTATTCCAACTCTACCTAATAGACATCTAAATGTAAACAGGTGTCCAATTAGTTGTAAAGTTCCGAATAGAAGATTACTGACAAAGGATCCGTCAAACTGTTTGACATTTGAAAGGATTTTTTCTAAAGCGCATGCTTGCTTCTCCACCCTTACCACACACATAAACACACACACGGACGGACGCTGCACACACCTCTTTATTCCATCAAGGAAAACCCTTTCGCTCCAAAGTGCCACTCGTTTCATGTTGTGACAATCTACAGTCACAGAGGTCATTTATTATCTGCGGCCACCTTCTCATCTGTCGCACAGAAAATAGAGTAAGGGACGGGAGAGGCAGCTAAGCGTGACCTTTGCTGCGGGAGCAGATAAAGGCTTTCGGTGGGGAAACGCTGGCGATTGGCCCATTATAGTTGGACATCTGTCAGGGGAGAGAAATGGAAGGGGTGATATCTGGTCAATTGTGGGGTCACCATCCAGCCCACCCACCCTCCCACCCAAGCCGAACACAGAGTTCAGAACGGCAGGGAAAACTGACATATTAACTTATCATCATAATGTCGGCTGTGAAAATTAAATCGCAATCTGTATATAGCATGATGACCAAGTGCCTCTTAAGTGTGCGGCGTAACGGCTCTCTCCCTCTCCAGCCTTCTTCTCCTTCGGGGCTTCCTTTAATGCGTGCAGTAATTTAAGTTTCCCTACATTCCTATTAAGTCTTTCTTTGGACTTTGTTCAAGCATTCATCTAATTCCCTCATGTATGAAATGATCTCCTGTCTGGCACAGGCCACACCATTAAGTTTTGACTTGCTCGCTCCCGATAAGGGCTAATGTTATTAAACGCACAAAGCCCTTTTCGCCTGCCTTCCCTCCGCCGCCTCTCATTCAGACGCATTCCAAAGAGTCGGGCGAGCTTAATCAGGGCTGGAGCCGAGGCCCACCGCCCCCGGAGTATTAGGTCATATTCACCTTTAGGAAGATTTGCAAGCTCTTATTCAAGGTTGCGAACAGTATAAATAGGGGATTTCTTTTTGATCGCTTTTGTAAGTTAATGCCGGACGGTGTCTTTTCGTTTTACAGCGTCATGATGATTATATTTTTACGTCGTAATCATATTATATTAAGGCAGGGCAGTTGGTAGCGTAACGGTCAGAGCGTTAACTAAAGGCTGCCACTAATGTTAAGATGCCATTTCTCTCCATCTTGTCGGCTCAATTAGCGATCTCAAAGAAACACACTGAAATATTCAAGCATATTGCAGCATATTTGCCATCGTGGTTCAGAAGCCTGGTGCAGTTTTGTGCTTAGTGTTAGGATTCAAACGATCGTGAAAATTAGCCGTGTGAAGTCCGCATTGTTGAATGAGATGACAATGCCAATGAATTACCAAGTCTATATGTGACTCTGCACGGCAAAACCAGTCGCTTGTCGCAAATTTTCAAAATTGAGTTATAATGTCTTCGTGAAAGCGCATAAATCAACCTTCAAAACGATACCTATATGGAATGAACTGGACGACATATGACTGAGATATCAACATTCAAAGGAGTCGGGTTTCTCCTGTCACGCCAAGTGAGAAACGGAGAAATCTGCCGTCGAAGTTGACTATTGCCGTCGCACTCACAGACGCTTGGTGCGGTCGCGGCTACGTTTGCATTTACGGTGGCCTACGCTGCATTCACAGCCACACGGATAGCCTACCTGCGTTAGGTTAACTGAACTCGGGAGATGGAGATGGATTCCGGAGAAATATCTTCACGCTAGTCAACCAGTGGAATTCCTCACCTCAAGAAAGTCACGTTTTTAGGATGGAAAGGGTACGTTTTTCAGCCAAATTTATTCACAACAGTACAGTATAGACCTTCCACTGTTTCAAAACACTAAAAACAAAAAATCCAACATTTTACCCCACGCAACATAAACGCTCGTTTTTCTCTGAAACCTCCGTTGCGACAAGCGACTGGTTTTGCCGTGCAGAGTCACATATAGTAAAGAGGAGAAAGCATTTACAGGAAACCAGGTCAAATTCCCACCTCTCTCTCTCTCTCTCTCTCTCTCACACACACACACACGTACACACGGATCTCATTTGTTAAAGTTGCTGATTCATTCCCTGGGGAGAAAATGCTCATCAGAGAACAAGCAAAAACACGCCACTTCAAGTCCCATTGATTTTAAAGGAAAGCTAATCCCCCTTACGCACAGCACAGGCAAACAGTGATTTACCTCCTCAGCTCAATTAGTAAATGAGAAACGCTGGTGTGTATTACTCGCCCGCTCGTCAGTCAGTCTTTCCTCCCACAACAGCATTTTGCAGTTCGGCATGCACACAAAACATCCCCAAAAAATTAAGCTCAGATCACGTTAATTATTTTTCTCTTCAACCGGAGTCGTGTTCAATTTGAATATGCCAATTAATCCATTATCTCTGGGACACTCTGCAGTAGAGAGCACGTCTGTCAGAATGATGGACAGACAGTAGACTGTGGGGGCATTTAAACCCGATAATGAGGGGTTTGAAATCCTGTATGCTGCTCCAAATTGGCGTTACACGGCAGAGAATTTTTCTGTTTTATGCGTAAAAACTTAATGATGGGCTCGTTCTATTGTTGATTAAAAAATAAATGTATTATATGTGACTCAAAGTCATTTACAAAAGACCATTTAACATTTAGTCATTATTTAAGCTTAAATCGTTATATGGAAACAAAGCAAAGCGTAACGTGGGGTCGTTGGTAGCGTAAACGGTTAGGGAGTTGGCCCCCGCGATCGGGCTGTCGACGGTTCAAGTCCCGGGTGGGTAAAAGCTGCCACTGAGGTACTCATGAGCAAAGTACCGTCCCCCTGCCACGGCTCCTCAGGCGCTTGACATCATCTGCCCACTGCTCCTTCACGGATGGGTCAAATTCAGAGGTCACCATTTGTAGTGGTGCACCATGTGCTGTGCTGTGTTCACAATGACAAATAGGCACTCACTTTAATTCTGATTATTTCACTGAAGCGTAAGAAACAAACCCAAAACAGTATGTCATACGTACGTCTCCCATCCCCACTGTTTACCCGGGTCCAGCCTCACCTCCTTTTCTTTCCCTGTTCTCTGGGTGTGTGGCCTTCACATTCTGTGTGTGGTGTGTTTACAGCTCGGTGTGGAGCTTAGCGGGTCTGAAGTGTTGCCGAAAGCCGTCAGACGCAATCTCCCCAGGCCGTGTGCTGGCTCCGCTCCGGGTTAGCACGGGGCGGACGCCTCCACACACTCCAATTTGATTCCAATTTCACACCTGCAAACGCGCCCGCCCGGTACGCCGGGGATGTTTGGTGCGCGAGGGAGCAAAAGACTCTTTCCTGGTGTTAAGGGAAAAGATGTGTGAAAGGAAGCGCATTCAACAAGCAAGTGCTTGACGCTTAAAGGAGTAGCTCGGTGAATAATCACATTTACACAAATTTTCCACCTACCTCCAGTAGAGACGATCATCCGGGGACAGGTCTACGGTCCACATTTTGCTGATTTAATTTCATGCAACTAGGCCGACGTCGCTAAGTAATGGAAGCGTTTGACTTTAAAATTAGCATGTTGCAGAAAAGTGGAAATTTTGTGTAATGTTGATTTTTTTTATTGTCAAATTATTTTATCGAAAACTGGTTTCCATTGGAATTGTACACCTCCAACGTTTTGCGTTGCGCTACATTACGTCACACTCTCTGCAACTTGACCTTCAGCCACGAGGAATCATGACGCATAAATGATATTTTTTCGTGATGTAAACGCACACTAAGTTTGTTAGCGCGCAAGACTCTCACAGGGAAGTCCAACATTCACTAAAACCTTCCAGTTCAGTTAAATCTTCCCATTTATTACAGACAAAACTTATATTTTACATGATAATTTACAAAAACAACCAGCGTTCTACTCACAGTGCAGCCGTTTACTTCATATTTATTTATTTCCGATGCGCGCCCACTGCGCTAATGTGGCGCGACTCTCATATGGAACGCCCTCATGACAAAAATGTACTTCTCTCCCAGAAATGAGTCAAAAATCAGTTATAGGCCAAACTGAATCCGAATGCTAAAAAATTGCCAAACCTCTAACATTTCTTCATTTTCCATTAATCAGAAAATATTTTCAACATTCTATAATGTTAGAGAGTAAAAATGAAATATAGAAAAATTCATTATTTGTTATGAAATAATTTTATTCTACATCCAGATGGATTCCAAATGAATAAAGAAGTGTTTCCACCTGCACTAACCCTCATTTTTATTGCTAAAAATTGTCTTCTTTGAGCTTCGTAAATATGCAACATTTCCTCTTATAACATGTTGTTACGCAGTGGCAAGGATCAGTTACGGCTGAGCTCTATTAATAGATATTCCAGCGATTACTATGTGTCAGATTTTTTGACAGAACCAGATTCAGAAGCGCACCGAACCATTTTTCACACCCACTAGTTGATGAGGTGACTTGAACTTCTGGTTAATAAGGAACTCAACCCAGCCTTTATAGACGCTGAAGTTCCAGTCCTCGCTCCACTCTTCATTAGAGTAAGAGAGGAGCACAAAGGCAGAAGAGGAACATACTGATTAGAGGCAGGGACATTGGACAGACATTCGGAAAATGCCAGCAAATAAGACCCGGAATGCCCCAGGGCAGGGTGCTGACCTCTGCTACATTTGCATACAAGTTGGCATCCATGGTAACAAGCCAAGATATGCAGGGTCGGATTTGAGATATTAATAATATGAGCATAATTTAGCCATGTCAAGAAATATTCTCATGATGTTTTGGTTCATTACAACAAAATTTATCAATTATCTCCACTGTTTGACGTAGTGAGTTTCAGTGAATTATGTCTTTTCTAATCATCACTGATACAACAGCTGTGCCCAGACACTATGGAGTCTCACACTATGTTAGTTGCTAACGTACACTATGTTAGTTGCTAACGTACACTATGTTAGTTGCCAATGTACACTATGTTAGTTGCTAACGTGCACTATGTTAGTTGCTAACGTACACTATGTTAGTTGCTAACGTACACTATGTTAGTTGCTAACGTACACTATGTTAGTTGCTAATGTACACTATGTTAGTTGCTAACGTGCACTATGTTAATTGCTAACGTACACTATGTTAGTTGCCAATGTACACTATGTTAGTTGCTAACGTACACTATGTTAGTTGCTAACGTACACTATGTTAGTTGCTAGTGTACACTATGTTAGTTGCTAATGTACACTATGTTAGGCGCTAATGTACACTATGTTAGTTGGTAATGTACACTATGTTAGTTGCTAGTGTACACTGTTAGTTGCTAGTGTACACTGTTAGGCGCTAATGTACACTATGTTAGTTGCTAATGTACACTATGTTAGTTGCTAATGTACACTATGTTAGTTGCTAATGTACACTATGTTAGTTGCTAATGTACACTATGTTAGTTACTAAACTATGTTAGTTGCTAACGTGTACTATGTTAGTTGCTATCGTACACTATGTTAATTCTAATGTACACTATGTTGGTTGCTAACGTGCACTATATTAATTGCTAACGTACACTATGTTGGTTACCCCAATACTATGTATTGATTTACTTCTTTCGTACACTATGTTAGTTGCTACTTGTTTATATGTTAGTTGCTAATTATTGCACTATGGCTGATTGCTAATATTGCACACTATATTTGAAAGTACTAATGTACACTATGTTAGTTGGTAATATGCACTATGTTAGTTTAACTAGTGTACACTGTTTAGTTTAGTGTACACTGTTGGTATATGTACACTATGTTAGTTGCTAATGTACACTATGTTAGTTGCTAATGTACACTATGTTGATTTCAACACAATGTACACTATGTTAGTTGCTAATGTACACCACTATGTTAGTTGCTAATGTACACTATGTTAGTTGCTAATGTACACTGTTAGTTACTAATGTACACTATGTTAGTCGCTAACGTACACTATGTTAGTCGCTAGTGTACACTATGTTAGTCGCTAGTGTACATTATGTTAGTCGCTAGTGTACACTATGTTAGTTCCTCTGCTTATTGGCTTCGGTATCGGCAGGTATAAACATGAATATTATCGGATATCAGCATCAGCCAATAATTCCCATATCATGCATCCTTAATGATGACGACGTTTCTTTTTTCAGGAGGGAGGTATGTGACGCTCTTCTTCCCTCCTCACTGGAGCGCTGACTTAATTTTGACGATTCTACTCATGCAGAGAATGCGACTGTCAGATAATTATGGCTAAGTGATCCCTAATCAATGTGGCTTAATTTAGCTGAAGCTGCTCGCCCAGACTATTAGATTTTAGCCAACAACTCTCACATCCTTCTCTTTTTGCTGAGAACATCCACTTGTCCAGATGCTTCCATCAGCCGCTTTTCTCTCTCTCTCTCTCTCTCTGTCGTGCCACTGCTCTG
The DNA here is from genome assembly GCA_032718565.1 of Distichodus sexfasciatus. Taxonomy (NCBI): domain Eukaryota; kingdom Metazoa; phylum Chordata; class Actinopteri; order Characiformes; family Distichodontidae; genus Distichodus; species Distichodus sexfasciatus. The sequence continues at coordinate 13,658 of JAVGVS010000972.1, forward strand.
TACGTCTGCGCCCTCTGCGAAGTGCCTAATTTCCTGTCCTCTTTTTCCCGCCTCATACTTTCACTCCATTATCTCTTCATCTCCTCTCATTCAAACAATAATGTCAGAACTCAACGTCTATCTAGCCGGCTAATGCTGACAGCTGCGTGTTTTGTGTGCAAGGATGAGCAGATGGGGGTGTGTATTAATGCGTTTCCCTCTGGTTCAAAGCTCTCACTCTCTATCTGTGTGTGTGTGTGTGTGTGTGTGTGTGTGTGTAGCTTGTAGAAGAAACCAAATGTATTTAGCCGTTAATGTATACATTTTGTTTTGATGTCTCAGGTTAAGGTTAGTGTTAGGCATTTCGCTACAGTAATATACAAATCAGAGAAATGACTTATGAAGATACTAATAAGAAAATGTGTGTGTGTGTGTGTATCTGTAAGTAATCCCTGTTACTTGCTGAGTAATGAGAGAGGTTTAAAATGAGTCAGAGGCTTTTCCCTCAAACCCCCCCCAATCTTTTCTCTCTCTTCTTTAGCTTTAAATCCTGACGGAATGACCAAGAGACTACTTCACAGCCATGATTTATGCTGAGACACACACACACACACACACACACACACGCACACACACACCACTTTTCATTACTTTGGAGCAAAATGGCATCATCCTTTTGCTCAATAAGGCTCATTTTCCGTGTGAGCTCTTCTCCTTCTCCACTAAGGCCAACGTCCATTTATGGTTTTCTATATTCACCTAAGATCAATACACTCTGTGGCTTTAGACATTAGACGTTCTCTAGACTCTTTTGAAGTGTGTTCTCTGTGATTTTGAGTGGTTCTGTATGTCCTTGGTGGTTGTCAGCTTTTTTTTTTTCGGTGTGGTTTTGTATGCACTAGAAGCCTCCAGGAACAGATGATGTGCCTTAAAGCCATTATACATGTATAATTGTTGTACATGCCAGAGTTCACAACATGTAAGGATTAATATTGCATAGCATATGTGAGTATTTCTAGCTTCTTGTGGCAGTGTGTGTGTGTGTGTTGATAGCTTCACGTGGTTTCTTAGGTAAGTCTCCCTATGCTACTGTTGATCAGTGTCATATTAGATAAGCCTGGTTGCTCGCAACATGGTCTCATGATTGCACATGATTTACATGAGTCAACTTGTATGAGCATCTAAAAAGCTGCAAGTGGTAGCGAGCAGATTCGTGTGAAAACGTGTATGGATCTGTAATTATACCTCCATTTTCCCCTTTATACAAATCCGTTTTCCTCTCGTCTTCTCTTAGATCGACACCCAAATACTTGAGATTTCTTTTAGCAAAATACGTCCCTGTTATATGGATGCAACTTTATTCACTACAGCTTCTACTCACAGGACAGCCGTTTACTCGATATTTATTTATTCCCGACGTGCGTCCACAGCGCTATTGTGCTGCGGCTCTCGTATGGAACGCCCTCATGGCAAAAATGTACTTCTCTCCCAGAAATGAGTCAAAAATCAGTTATAGGCCAAAATGAGTCCAAATGCTCAAAAATTGCCAAAACCTTCTTCATTTTCCATCAATCAGAAAATATTTCTTACATTCTATAGTGTTAGAGAGTAAAAAATAAATATAGAAAAATGCATGATTTGTTATGAAATAATTTTATTCTACATCCAGATGGATTCCAAATGGATAAAGAAGTGTTTCCACCTGCACTAACCTTATCGCTCTTCATAGTGCTAATCCATAGAATGTCTTTGCATAATAACAACTCTGAATATCAATATGAATGTGTTGATGTTCACAGTCCTGTGCAGACATCATTTTGGGAAAAATAAAACGGTTGCTTGTGGTGCGGAAGACTGTGTAGAACTACATTTTTCACTCTTAAAAGACTACTCAGGAACCGATAAGAGAATTGATAAGGAATTGGATTGATAGAATTGACAATGGCATTGATATTGCTCAAATCTTATCAGTTCTCACCCCTGCTCTGCAATCTCTGTAACACTGCACCCATGTGATAGACCTCAAGGCCAAGGGAGCAGCTTTGCTCTCTCTCTCTGTCTTTCACCCTCTCTGTATCTCTCTCTCTCTCTCTCTCTCTCTCTCTCTCTCGTTAGTATTGTCAGAGTTACATTGCTCTAGAGACAAGGCAAGGTTATGAATTGGAGAATGTGCTGGGATGTAGTTACCATGGTAACTGAACTAGATTAACTTCCCCAGCCCTGAATCCCCATCACCCACCGGCTCTGTCTTACCTGAACTGGAGCAACCAATTTGCCACATAAATGAAATATATACAACAAATTACTGCAGAACGTACATCTTTCATGTTACTACTAATACTAATAAAGAATTGTTATGTGTGAAAGAAAAAATTATAAAATAGAAGAACAGAGAACAAAAATGATGGAAGAGAATGTCTTAGGGCGGCATTAATCATATCAGAGTGACTGTAAGGTCTTGTTTCTACTCAAAATCAGTTGCGTTAGAACATACGAGCAGTAATTGCTGTGTTTCAAGCAATAAGAAGCGCAAAAGGAAAACGGAGAGATAGCGTGCCGACGTTTATTTAATGAGGCTGGAGGACACGGCATCCATCTGTCTTGCAGTGAGTGAGACGTCCAGTAAAAGAGCTTTTAATCATTTCGTGTCCACACAAGAGACACGGGAGAATATGACGGCCGGTCTTTGAAACAGGCGTGAAGTCAATACGGGCCTAATTACTGAAGTGACACAGGCTAATTAAGCACATTGTTTCAGTGGGCATAGACTCTGTGGGCATATAGTCACTTTTGGGTCCGCCTTTGTGGTCATTTAATGGCAAAACTGTAAAACGCACTGCATAATAAGGGAGGGAGTACAAAGTGAATGTGAAAGGGCTTCTTCTGGTTATTCGTATTGTCAGTCCTCAGCGGGCAAACCGCACAAGTAAATTAAGAAAGAGTTGATTAATTAAGCAATTTTGGGACGTTCCGCTGGAGGGATGCAAATGCTGAAGGAATGTATTGAGACGTCTCCAGCAAACAGCATCAGTTCGTAGAGCAGGGGTCAAGAGCCATAAATGTGAGAGGTCACTTAAAAAGTGCATGGAGTGGTGGATGATCACTGACCTATTTATTATATCATAATTATTGTATTATGATAATAATTACGATTATATGATAATGACGGTGACATTCTAGTTATAAAGAACATCCCGGGAGTAACTATGGCAATGTGAAGTAATGGGGCAGTTGGTGGCGTAACGGTAGGGTGTTCGCCCCGTGATCAGAAGGTCGCAGGTTCGAATCCAGGGCCGGTAAAGTTACCACTGAGGCACTCATGAGCAAGGTACCGTCCTCAAGCACTGCTCCCCGGGCGCTGCCCTTGTTAGCTGCCCACTGCTCCTTCACGGATGGGTCAGATGCAGAGGTCACATTTGGTTGTGGTGCACTGTGTGCTGTGCTGTGGTGTGTTCACAATGACAAATAATCACTCACTGTCAGTTTCACTTTAATGTAGAAAAATTGATGGGATGGGATCATGAGACCAGTCAAAGTCAACTTTATTAACATCTCAACTAAACGTAGAGAGACAAGTCAACATGGCTCCGGGTTCTACAGTTTGAACAGATAGAGCACATAAGTAAAAGGTATATAAAAATATATAAATACTAATACAAATACAGTAAAGATTCACACCTCTTACAGTATATAGATATATATAGATGCATGACTGATGGAGTTTGAACTTGGCCTGTGATTTGGTTTTCCTGCAAATCTCAAACTGTGAATGCTGTGTAAGTTGCCTATATTTAACGGCAATGAGGCTACTCATAACGTTAGAGGGTAAGGAAATCCCTGTATCTATGTGTTCTGAGTTTTTGAGAATGTATTAACGCCCTGGTGTCAAAATTCCATCCCAAAAAGTATACTTACCTAAAGTGTTGAACCTCCCAAACAATAATGAGGCGATTTTTTTGTACAATCCATACACTTGCAAACACTGCTCAGAACTGTTGGGAGTAAAAAAGGCAAATCATTTCATTGTTAAAGGATAATACATTTGCTCTGTATGCACATGACTAAAGAGAGCGTTACATAATTATGACTTTCATTGTAAAGTGTCTGCAGTTTTTTTGTTGCCGCAGCTGTTTCGGGCGTGGAGAATTCCGGGGCTTCTGTGATGCCCTAGGACAAACTGAAAGAGGGAGAGATGGGGACTGTTTTGCTGCTCTTTTGTGGACTCCTTGGGGAATAAGATTGGGAATTATTGGGCGTGTGTGGGCTATTCAGTTGAGGTCAGGACTAATTTTACTGGCCCTTTGTTCAACTAATTGGCACTGTCACGGATATGTGTGCTGTTTTGACCTCGGCATATGAGATTTGAAATAGCATCCCCTCCCAGTAGACAAAGGGGGTGCTGGGAGGGGAGAGGGCATATTGAAGATACTAAGGGCCGGGATATACTTAACGCTCAGAGCGCTTACGCGCGTGCATCGAGGCTGTCAAGCGTTCTTTTGACTCGTCCGCTGAGCATAAAAAAATCTCAAATTCACTTTGGAGCCGTTTTTAAAAATATGCATTCGTGGTGGCTAAAACTCTGTTTACGTGTAAACAGAAGGCCCAAACGTGATAAAAAAAAAATCGGCATACGTGCAAACAGGTTTGATCGTCACACGACACGGTCTGAGTTGGTAACAGGAAGGTCGGCGTAAATCTTAAAGAAAAAAAAAAAGTAGCGACTGCAAAAGCGGATTAGGGTCCAAACCTCCAGAGACAAGCGGAGGAATTTGAACATCCATTTCGGTCTCAGTTATTATAACACAGGGCTTTGAAGTATCACTGCTGCCTCTTTTTGCGGTCATTCATGCTCCCAGTAAACACATGAAATATACATGGAATAATCCAGAGAGACTGGTGGGTTTAGCTCTGTGAAAGCCATTTGTATTTATGCTGGTTGTATAATGAAACGGCTTTTTGGGCTGTGGGCCCGGCTTCGGGCTTTTAGAGCAGACGGAATTCTTCTGCCAGGACTGCAAGTTAATCGAATTTAGAAAAGGGAAAACAACAGATGAAAGCTTGTCTGGTTTGTTTCCTTCATCAGTGCATGTGCGCACGGGTGTGCATGTGCGTGAGTGTGTGTGTGTGTGTGTTCGTTCTCTCTCCGTGTCCTCACATCTGTATCAATCTATCCAACCTTCCGAGAGAGGCACAGAGGGAGAAGTGCGACTGCAGCTCAATTAGTGAACCAGGCACCAAATTACAGTCTCTCTCCCTCTCTCTCTGCTGCTCGGACTATTGGTATTTTCGTCTCCACTTTAGTTCATAGCCAAATCTTTCTGTTGCCATGATAACACGCACAGCAGACCAGACTCTAGGAGGATCTGTGGCTCTGGGCAGAGTAAACTTGTGACCCAGAAGGAAGTATAGCAGTAGGAGCCAATTACAGTGACCTTAACAAGATGTTGGCCAATAGGAAAGGGAAAAAAACCTGATTTATTCTGAAGTGCTGTATCATAGCCAGAAAGGTGCAAGGGAAAAGCCAGTTTAAAGTCATCTTTGATTACAGCCAGCAGGAGGTTTGGTGAACAGTTAGTGTAGCATGTTAAGTGTTATGAATAAATTTTATTCAGTAGTAGTGGTGTAGCACTCCAGTTTTTGCAGGTCTCGGTCTTGTCTCGGACTCGGCCGTACTCGTACTCGGTCTTGTCATGGACATGGACAAAGAGGACAAAGAAGACAACACTGAGAATATTACTATTAAGGTTGGATAACTTCTGGCTTCAAGTGACAGGTGAAGTCGTGCTTGTCTGTGAAAGCTTTGATGGCTGCTTAGGCTTTGCATGTTCCGCTGATTTGTCATGTGATGTAAAACGTACATTGTTCTGGCCTCGGTCTCAACACGGTCTCACTCCCACCCTGGTCTCGGTCTCAGCCCTTCAGAGTCTCGGTCTTATCTCGGACTCGCTCGTATTTGTACTCGGCCTCGTCATGGACACGGACAAAGGGGACTTGGTCTCACTCCCACCCTGGTCTCAGTCTCAGCCCTTCAGAGTCTCGGTCTTATCCCGGACTCGCTCGTATTTGTACTCGGTTTCGTCATGGACACGGACAAAGGGGACTTGGTCTCACCCCACCCTGGTCCCGGTCTCGTCTGGGTCTCAGCCCTTCAGAGTTTTGGTCTTGCCTCGGTCTCCACACACTCTGTTCTCGGTCAGGACTTGGTCTCGGTTTAGGTGGTCTTGTCTACAACTCTAATGTGTCATGCTAATTCCCCTGAGCAAATGATCAGACATGGAGACAACCCCCCTTTCTACAGCGTTCAGTTTGCAGAGCCTGATGACACACACACTTTTCGAGTATTGCTCGCATGGCATTAAATATCTGTGACCAACGGGCTTCCACAGTTCCTGCGAATGAGCGTTGAGTCAGTATACGTTGGTGGATTTCTGGAGGAGAATGTTGACAAGAGAGGAAAAAAGAGCTGACATGCAACCAAAACCAATTTCGTTATAAAGGTCACCCCTCGGATGTGTTCACGGGCAAACCGGTCTTGGATCCGTAATGGTTGACCAACCAACAGTAGCGAAGGATTATGGGATATGTGGAAGTGAATGCACAGTTTAGCGCATTTCCAAGGACCCTGTGCAATGTTGTAAGAGGGTGATTTGCACTGATGCAGCATTTAATAGAAAAGGCTCCAGAGGGTCTGGATAAATTGACTAGAAAGGGAATAGCATGAAACCGCAGCAGTTTAGCTTAATGCTGGCTCAGTTCTTCTCCAGGAGGTCAGAGAGCCATCATTCTTCCAGAAGAGTATCTCTTGTATCTGGAAGATCCAATAATATAATTCAAAGTTTGGCAGGGTCTTCCTCTGGTCTCTGTAAAATAAAGGAAATTAATAGCACCACATTTGCTGTCGCAGAACAATTTTGACAATAAGGCTCGAGGTCCCTTGAAGTAATATGATGAAGGTGTAAAAGGAAGAAAAAAAAAAGTGAGAAGTAAGAAATTTTTCAAAATGTGATGATTCAGAAGCTGCATATGATACATGGGTTGTGCTAGAGGCCTTCTTTGGCATGTTAGACAGAGGTCTAAAAGAGGCTGTTTGGGCCGGCACTTAGGAGCAATACAGAGGGGAGATCATTGTTAGTGAAACATGGGCCAAAGCCAAATCTTTGTAAAAAGCTGCCAAAGGAAACCCCACGCAGGACAATACAACACTTTATCATCTGTTGCTCTCATAGTGAGAACATGCAGTGAAAAAGCCGACGTTTATTGCAATGTAGCTTTCATGAGATCCAAGCGCTCTGTGTCTAATGAAATGAAAGCCATCAATCGCCACTCTGTTGAATCTCCTTGATGATATAATATGCTACAGTAGGGGTGGGAAACTGTCAGGAATCTGGTTAGGATTTGACGAAAATGCTAGCCGTTAGCCATTAGCCCATGATGTTGCGTGGATGGTTAACCCAAACGCAGAGTGAAGCGCGAGTAGGTAGGATAACCACGCGAGTTGATCTAAGAACTCTCTAACGGACACACACTCAATCGAGGAGGTGAACCAAATAACTGGAGCACTCACAGTTGATGCCGAAATGAATCGGAGATGGGCCAGGTTGACTTAATGACTGAGCGGCGAGCCGCGAGAAAAAGCTTCCTTTTATACTTCCCGAACCGCGCCGACTGCTTCCGGGTCTGTCACGGTCCACCCGCTCCAAGATAGTTGGACGCAACTCGAGGTAGCACGGTGTAGCAGGAATGCTTGGTGAATTCGGAAGCGGTTACGCTCAGTGATAAAGTCCACTGTCCCAAACGGCAAACAAGAACTGCCACAGTCCTAACACGAACAGCAGACTGAGAGGGAGAGAGCAAAGCCGTTTTGGCGAACAGGTGGAAACCTCACCTCCGTGGTAGCTTAGCGATTAGCCTCGATGTAGCTTAGCGGCTAGCAGTTAGCGGCTTCTTAGACGGAGCAGACAGAAAGTGGTGATAATGAGGGTGAATCGACAAACAGTGACGGGACCGGGCTCCTTAAACAATGCGTGCTCATACTAATTACACAAGGACAAACCAATCAGACCGAACTAGAACACAGGTGAAACTCATAAACCCAAAACACCAACACAGGAAACTGGAACCAAGACGAGACAAACAAGGAAACAAAAGAGAACTAAACTAAACGTAGCGCCGCCTCCCGTCTGCTCAGCTAAGGTGCTGACCGGCTCCTGACAGGATGCTAGCGTCAGTCGCGGTACGGAGTGCGCGTGACAGAAACATATCATTTATGCTCCATGATTCCTCGTGGTTGAAAGTCAAGTCGCAGAGAGTGTGACGTAATGTACCGCGGCGCAAAACTTAGAGAAAACCGGAAAACGTGGTGCTGGAAAATGAGAGAATCGTTAAGAAGAACTGATAACATTGGAGGTGTACAATTCTGATGGAACTGATCAGTTGGAACCGGTTTTCGATTCCCACCCCTATGCTACAGTATTTCATTACTCGACTTACAGTACTCTCAGATTATTAATTATAACTTTACAGTAAAATGCCCCCCGAACACTGTAAGGCAAAATCCTAAAATCACAGCTCGCAGAGGTTCAACCATGAGAGGCACTGACATTTCTGCCTCCGAGAAATGAGTTTTCACATCCTTTGAACAGAGGAAGAGGAATACTTGATTGGTCTTCACTGACTTCAGGGTCTTCCAAGGTGGCTTGACTTGGCCTGAAGAAATTTGAAGGTGATGATCTGGGCCTCGATGTCTCACGTGTTTCTACTCCCATGGTCATACTTCTTCAGTAAGTCTGTGTGCAGTTAGAGACTTTCTCTACAGTGAGTCGGTCTGAAGAACGAACACTGTCTACGCTTTGGACTCTGGACAGAACTGACAGATTCTGCATGTTAGAGGGAGATAATAAGAGAGCTCTCTAGCTCTCATGCCGGGAATATCACACTATCTGCGGGCCAGATAAAGATACATTGGCTATTTTACCTAATTTTCCACACCTGACTGAACTCATCAGCTATATTAGCACGGGGTTCTTCGTTTCAGCTTGGCGTGCTAGAAGAGCGAACACTTGTCGGTAATAAGGCTGCAACAATTAATCGACTGAATTGATTGAAATCGGTTATTAAGATAGTTGGCAACTAATTTAACAATCGATTAGTTGAGTCCACGTTATTATACACATACAGGAGCACGGGGAGAGCATGCAAACGCCACACAGAAAGGCCCTATGGCCTACCCGGGGCTTGAACCCAGGACCTTCTCAGTGTGAGGCGGCAGCGACCACCGTGCCGCCCACGTTCTTTATGTCCCCTTAAAAAATCTGTTGTGTTAATTTATGTGCCACTGTCTAAATATATTGACAATGCATTGCTATTATGTCAGTGTATCTGGTGGTGTAACGGTAGGGTGTTTGCCCCGTGATCGGAAGGTCGCAGGTTCGAACCCAGGGCCAGTAAATTTACCACTGAGCTACTCATGAGCAAGGTACCGTCCCAAAGCACTGCTCCCCGGGCGCTGCCCTTGTTAGCTGCCCACTGCTCCTTCACGGATGGGTCAAATGCAGAGGTCACATTTGGTTGTGGTGCACTGTGTGCTGTGCTGTGGTGTGTTCACAATGACAAATAATCACTGACTTTCACTGTCAGTTTCATAATAATAACTAACAGTAGTTTGATGGTTAAACCCCATCAGTTGTATCTACATAAAACCATTGGCCTTTGCAGTGTAACCCAATTCACAGGCTGTTATCCGGGTTTTGCTTTCCTGCTTGATCTGTTGCACCCACAAACTCGACAATATTGTTTAGAATGATTGGATCTTGTTGACTCAATTGGTAATTATGTGAACTTGATGCTTACTGTGTGTGTGTGTGTGTGTGTGTGTATGTGTTGGCGTTCACTTGCAGTCACTCAGGTGGAACAGCTGCCACCTGCTTCACAATGCCTGTAAGTGAAAGTGTAAGTGTTAAAATCTCCCTGTACATCTATGTTCATGAAGTGCACTGTGAAATGAGCTAACGTCCTAAAAATATCTGCAGCACGCCTTGCTAATGAGTGCCACAAGCATTAACGAAATATGGCCTTGGGGAAAATTAGTTTGCACGTATATAAAGAGCATAAATACTTGTTTAAAAAAAAAGCATTTATAATATATTTTGACAGAAAAGCAATTAAGCAAAATGAAAAAGTGAGTAAATGCATTAAAATATAATCTCAAATGAATACCCACTGTTTTGCAGCTATTATGTAAATGATTGGATTACGAATCAATTCTACAAATCGATTCTTCATTACTACATCATTTGTTCATTCTGCAAGTTTTTGCCTTTACCCGTGATCAGTGAATGGGATATTATTTTCTGGTTTTAAAAAAGAGTATGCATTTATTCTGACAGAAAGGCGTATCATCTCCGTTTGCAATTTTGCAATACAAAAAAGTGACAGAATGCATTAAAATATATTCTCAAATAAATACCAACTAGAGCTGTAATATTGGGTTCCTTTTCAGGATTCGACTCCCTCTGAGTCGCTCACTAAACTGATCCGGGTGTGCGAGTCACTTGAGTCAGCATTACCAAATCGCCAGCTGAATCATTTGTTTTTCTTAGAAGAAAGTATACGCTGCTTGTGATGAGAATAAATGCACTTCCAGATAAATGATAAAGTATCAAGACAAGGCTGCCAGAGTAGCACTACAGGAAGTTAACCAACAGATTTACTCATGAATGTTTGTGGTTCACACCGCACTACTGATTTGACTGACACGAGTCCCGTAACGAGTCCCGTAAACGTGAGATTTTTAGCAGCTATACTTGCTACTATGGCTGTATTGATCTTGTAATGATTTTGAAACGATTATAAGATGTATGTACGTGATATGGTTTATATTTTAGTCATGGCATAGTTAGGACTTGATGGATTCGGTTTAATGGAGACTTCAGATTCGTTATTTAACGGATCCGAGTGATTCAACCAGGTGAGTCATGAGTCGCCTGGCTGTAATATGAACAATTATGCAGCTATTATAAGTGTGACTGGATTATGAATCTGAATGAATATTCTGCTGATCAATTCTCCATTGGTTCAAACTGGCCATGTTTTTGTGTTTCCACATTTTAGTGAAGGTCATCTCTTTTCTTGGCTGTATTAATATTGCGCCTTAGTGATTTGTTCTTTAGAATCACCAGTTTCATTATGAAAAATGTCAGCCGTGCCATTATCATATTTTATTTATTTATTTTTCCCAAGCCAACAGAGCATATCCTTGTGGACCTGCATGTTTGTCCCAACGCTTCCATGAGCATTGCGAACGTTCCTCTTCCTGACTGGCTTCCTCTTCGCCTCAGCCGGAGCTGTCGCTGCTTTATTGACGTCTCCAGTTCTGGCTGAGAGAACAGGGCAGCGCTCTCGCACTTCGTCTCACGCACTCCTTTTTCTGTTAGTCAGCACCGCCAAGGCCGCTCGGCAGAAAGTGGGAGAGATCTCCGTAAATTAATGAAGACAAAAGGCGGAGTGTGAGAGGACGGCAACGTTACGGAGTCTAATGGAATTGGACGGTGGGACAGCTGGGGAGAGGGATAGAAGGAGTCCAGTAATCGTAACTGGACACTTGTGATGTCTAATAGGGGTTATTTTATTGCAGCTATGATAAACACTACCATTACGGCGGACCGCGGCGTCCTGGAGCCTGATTACAATCGTCATATGCCAAATGGGAGAGGGTGTTATAGACGTGCTGGTTACTATTGCACTGTTCGAATTGCTGTCTCGATCAAAGCTCAGTCTGCCTATAGAGCGGGTTTATTGAGCTCCCCTTTCAGCGATTATGGAGCTGTCAAAGCTGAAGATTTGTGTGTGGTTCATGTGTATTGCTCTTTGTGGTGTCCAGCATCTCAGTGATTATTTGTAATATTTTGTGGCCCTTTTGTCGACTTGCCAAAGTTACAGTCAAAATGTGTAAGTTCTAGTGTTGCAGTTCTCCACCACTTTTTAAAAGTCTCGGTCTTGCCTCAGACTCGGTCGTATTTGTACTCGGTCTTGTCATGGACTCGGACAAAGAGGACTCGGGATTTTATTTGGAGACCAGCCGAGACCACAACTCTGAGAATATTACTATTAAACCTCTTTGAGGCCAATACAGGCATTTTGCGTTGTTTATTAATTACTGTTTTAATAACTCAGAATCCCTTAAACTTACAGAAACCACACACATACCGTCAGAATCTCAAGACTTTCAACTTACTGACATTATATTCATTCCACTGTATGTGAGTAACTCTGTGCACAAAAACTGAAGTAATCGCGTAAAAAGGCATTAATTACATTATGCGTGATGTAAACACACACCTTAACGCTCACAACTCTAATATGGAACGCCATCATGTGCAAAAATGTAGTTCTCTTCCAGAAGGTCTCGACACACTCTGGTCTTGGTCTGGTCTCGATCTTGGTCTGGTCTCTATCCCAACTCTAGTAAGTTCTGTCTCTTATGCTTTTCTGAAAACATGTATTTTGATATATATGGCAATGGTTTCTTGCTTCTATCTTCACCAAGGTGGACTCCATCCTTCAACTCAATCTAGAAGCTGCCAAGAGCGTGCTGTGTTTTTTGTACTTAGGTTAACTTATTGTAATATAAGAAATAGTTTATTTATCTTTATTCTATTCCCCTGTCTTCTTATTTTGTATATTGCATCTTTTAATTTTATTTATTTTTTAGAATTATATGCATATACATATATATATATATATATATATATATATATATATATATATATATATATATATATATATATATATATATATATATATATCTTGCCTAAGCTGCAGTCAGGCGGATGAGACCATTTACTGCATGTTGTGCCTGTATAATTTGCATGTGACAAATAAAGTATCTTGAATCTTGAATGTAATTCTGCAATTCAACAACAATTGGAAATACCTGGCAGTTAAAAATACCTTTGTAAAGAGAGAGAGTAATAGTATTTCTTCTAACAATGTAGCATTTTGCTATACTGCATTGCTAATTGTGAGAACGGTAGTTACTGGAAAAGCTACAGCACTTTAAAAATGGATAATAAGTTGATAAACTACTGAATAAAACAGTTATTAGTGTCATTAAGTTTAGTTAACTACTCCTCAACAGTGCAAAGACGTCCATTTTTCTTTCTATCATTTGCATATCTATCCGTTTCTCTCCTTCTCTTTCTTGCTCTCTCAGTTCTGGCTATATGTAGGCTGGTCCCTGGCTCCTGGTTAGATTAATACAGGACCTGCACCTCACCCTCATTGGTAATGGATGTGGGACAGGGATTAACTGCGGGCGAATCTGTGGCCAGCCTCGGCCTGAAGCTGCTGTTTCTGCAGAAAAAAAGCCCCTCCCTTACGTCTTTCTCCATCTCTCTCACCCCCCACCCCTCCCCCTCTGCTTAATTACTGTAATGGGTCGGCAGTCCACAGGGTGGGGGTGGAAACCGGGCAGCCTACTGGTCGGGGAGTTCGGCCAAATAGGAAATATCTAGACACCCACAGGAGAGAGGAGAGAGCGGGGAAGAGGCGGAGAAGAGGAGAGAGAGAGAGAAAGAACACCGACAAGCAACATAAACTCTGGTTGCTCTCAGACCATTTCACTGACAAAAAAGGACAGAGGCAGAGAGAGAACTTGAATGTGACAGACTGTTACAGTAGCCTGCACTGCCTCACGGAGTGGAGGAGCAGAAGGAGGAGGAGGAGGGGAGGAGGAGGAGGAGGAGAAAAAACTGTTGTCAGATGGCACACTCTTTCATTGAGGACAGATTGTCATTGCACTATCAGCAGATGAGCTGGAGATTCTACTCAACCTGCCTGTCTCTAGGGTTGTACGGTCATGCTACAGGGCACACACTGAATCACTACATAGCAACGGAAGATTATATTATGTCAAAATTATGATTTACCATAATGTACCTGAGTACATTAGCACCTAGCATAGTGTACATTAGCACCTAGCATAGTGTACATTAGCACCTAGCATAGTGTACATTAGCACCTAGCATAGTGTGCATTAACCTTCTTTATAGTGTGCACATTAGCACCTAGCATAGTGTACATTAGCACCTAGCATAGTGTACATTAGCAACTAATATAGTGTACATCAGCACCTAGCATAGTGTACATTAGCAACTAACATAGTGTACATTAGCACCTAGCATAGTGTACATTAACACCTAGCATAGTGTGCATTGCTTATTATAGTACATTAACACACCTAGAATAGTGTACATTAGCAACTAACATATTGTACATTAACACCTAGCATAGTGTACATTAGCAACTAACATAGTGTACATTAGCAACTAACATTAGTGTACATTGGCACTAACATAATGTACGTGGCACCTAGCATAGTGTGCATTAGCACTAACATAGTGTGCAGTAGCATAGCATAGTGTGCATTGGCAACTAACATAGTGTACATTGGCACCCTAGCATTGTGTACATTAGCAACTAACATAGTGTACATTAGCAATAACATAGTGTACATTAGCACCTAGCATGGTGTACGTTAGCACCTAGCATAGTGTACGTAGCAACTAACATAGTGTACATTAGCACCTAACATAGTGTACATTAGCAACTAACATAGTGTACATTAGCACTAACATAGTGTACATTAGCACCTAGCATAATTAGTACATTAGCAACTAACATAGTGTACATTAGCACCTAGCATAGTGTACGTTAGCAACTAACATAGTATACATTAGCAACTAACATAGTGTACATTAGCACTAATATAATGTACATTAGCAACTAGCATGGTGTACATTAGCAACTAACACTGTGTACATTAGCAACTAACATAGTGTACATTAGCAACTAACATAGTGTACATTGCTTTTTAGCATAGTGTGCATTAGCAACTAACAGTGTGCATGGCACCTGGCATAGTGTACATTAGCAACTAATATAGTGTACATTACCACCTAGCATAGTGTGTTAGCAACTAACATAATTATTACATTAGCACTTAGCATAGTGTGCATTGGCACCTACCATAGTGTGCATTAGCAGCCTAGTGTGCATTGGCACCTATGCATTAGCAACTAACATAGTGTACACATTAGCACCTAGCATAGTGTGCATTAGCACTAACATAGTGTACGTGGCACCTGGCATAGTGTGCGTGTAGCTAATATAGTGTACGTGTACGTGGCATAGTGTGCATTAGCAACTAACATAGTGTACATTGTGCGTGGCATAGCGTACATTAGCAACTAACATGAGTGTGCGTTGGCACACCATGGTGTGCAGTGGCAACTAACATAGTGTACATTAGCACCTAACTAGTATACATTAGCAACTAACATAGTGTACGTGGCACCCTGGCATAGTGTACATTAGCAACTAACATAGTGTACATTAACACCTAGCATAGTGTACATTAGCAACTAACATATTGTACATTAACACCTAGCATAGTGTACATTAGCAACTAACATAGTGTACATTAGCATAGCATAATTGTACATTAGCAGCTAACAATTATTACGTGTAGCTGACATGTGTATTGACATAGTGTAAGTTAGCAACTTAGTAACATTAAATGCGCTACTGGTGTCACGTTGGGGAGATGTCGGCATATGACATAGCAGAGGCAGAATCACGATTGCAGGACATTTATTTACCAAATAATAAAACACAAAGAACAAAAACCGTACGGGGGCCACAACCAAAAAAAGTGAAACAATCAAACAGACACTAAACACAGGCAAACTATAAACTGGCACAAAATTTCTAAGCGGATAAGGGCTTACATGTACGACAGAGAACAACACACAAACATCAGGAGGGGTAATGTGAGGTGGACCAACAGAAAGAAAACAATGGGAAAGACTGGGCTTAAATACTCATACACAAACAAGGGCTGGACCAATGAGACAAAAGGAACCAATGGGACAGCGATCACAAAACAACCAATCAAGGACAACCAATGGGAGGGTGTGACTACAAGAGAACAACACACAGTGATCATCAATCAGACTTCTAATGGGAAGGTGGGACATAGACTGAGTGACAGAAGACAGTACACACAACATGGCCGAACAATACAGTCACAAAATGGCCGACTGCTTTTTTTTAGCAGCTGAACAATACAAACCTAAAATGGAGCGACACAGAACACATACAACACTAAACAGAAAACACATCACAATGTTCCCAAGTCAGAGGTCATGACCAGGAGCCCCCCTCTAAAAGCGCGCGCCTCCTGGGCGCCCATGTCGATCTCGAGGGGCCTGTAGCGGACCATAGCGCGAACCCAGGGGGTCCTGTGTGGTGGACAAGGAGCAGACCAAGGGCCCGTGGCATGCACTCCAGGGGGAGCCCAAGGGAGCATCTGTCTCTGTGGCGAACAGGGAAACACCTCTGGGCGGCGAACCACGGAAACACACTCTGGGCGGCAGACCCAGGCACAGTGTTGGCCAGACAGGGGAAAAACACAGTCTAGGCGGCAGACCCGGGGTCCGTGCAGGGTGGCATAAGCGGGGAGTCCGTGCAGGCGGCCATAAGCCGAGAATCCGTGCACGAGGCGGCATAGCGAGAATCGATGCGCGAGAGAGCGCCAAGCGAAGGTCGTCGGACAACAAAAGCTGCAGAGAACAGGCGGCGACTGGACTGCGGGCAGGGTAGGCGACCCGACTGGACTGCGGGCAGAACAGGGCGGCCGACTGGGCCGGGCAAGGCGGCCGACTAGACTGAGCAGGAACAGGCGGCCGACTGGACGGCCCGGGCAGGGCGATGACGACTCTGGACTGCCGGCAGGAGCAGGGCGGCGACTGGACTGGCGGGCAGGAACAGGGCGGCCGACTGGGCGGCTGGGGTGCTCAAGCGGAGGCCTCTGATGATGCTGGGGAAGCAGGCGGTCTCGCCAGATGCTGGGGCGCCAGGCGGTCTCCTCAGTGCTAAGGCTGAGGCTGATCCTCCTGGTGCTAGGGCGCGGGCTGTCTCCTGGTGCTGAGGCGCCGGGCTATCTCGGGTGCTGGGAAGCGCCCGGGCTGTCTCCTCGGGTGCTGAGGCGCCGGGCTGTCTCCTCGGGTGCTGGGGAGGCGCGGGCTGTCTCCTCGGGTGCTGGGAGCGCAGACTGTCTCCTCAGTGCTAGAGGCGCCCGGGCGTGCGCCTCCCGGAGTGCTGGGGGCGCCCGGGCGGTGCGCCTCGGGTGCTGGGGCGCCCGGGCTGTCTCTCGGGTGGGGGCGCCCGGGCCGGTCTCCTCGGGTGCTGGGGCGCGGGCCGGTGCTTCGGCGTGGAGGCAGCACGGCCTGGTGCCAGGCGCCTGGGCGAGCGCTGCCCTTTGAAAGCGAGCACGGGCCAAAAGCGGCCTTCGGGGAGCAGGCACGGGCCGGCCGAGGCAAACGCGGGCCAAGCGGCCTTCGGGGGAGCAGGCCACGGGCCAAGCGGCCTTCGGGGAAACGAGCACGGGCCAAGCGGCCTTTGCGAGAACAGGCGGGCCAAGCGGCCTTTCGAGGGCAAACGCGGGCCAGAAGCGGCCTTTGGGAGCAGGCACGATCTCGGTAACCTCGGTGACAGACACAGTCTCGGTGGCCTCGAGGCGGCGGGCTGGTCTCGGTGGCCTCGAGGCGGCTTGAGCCTGAGTCTCGGTGGCCTCGAGGCGGCAGGCCACAGTCTCGAGTGGCCTCGAGGCGGCAGACACAGTCTCGGTGGCCTCGAGGCGCTTGGAGTGGTCTCGGTGGCCTCGTTTGGCATGGCTGCCCCATGTGAACTGGCTCGGAGGCGCCTCGCCGGCAGGCGGAGGCTCGGAGGGGCGCCTCCCTTAGCAGACTGGCTCGGAGGCGCCTCCTCGGCAGCGTGGCTGCGTGGCGCCTCCTCGGCGCGTGGCCGGCGTGGCGCCTCCTGGCTGGCGTGGCTGGCGTGGCTTTCACCGGCTGCGTGGCTCGGCGTGGCGCCTCACCGACGTGGCTCGGTGTGGCGCCCTTCGGCAGACTGGCTCAGAGGCGCCTCCTCGGCAACGTGGCCGGCGTGGCCTGCCTCCTCGGCAGCAGGGCACCAGCGTGATAGGTCGTTCACCCTGGAACCCAGCTTGGTTGCAGGCGGGGCCAGCAGGACAGCGAGACTGCTGGGGCACCTCAGCAGGCGTGGGCGCCTCGGCGTGGGCCTGGGCTGCGTGGGGCGCCTCCCGGCTGGCGTGGGCCGTGGGCACCTCCCGAGGCGTGGACTGCAGGGCCTCCTCGGCAGCGGACTCCTGCTGGTTGGACTCCTTTGGGACAGTCAGGGGCCCGGAATGTCATGGACGGTCAGGTTGAATCGAAGTCCTTGAGGTCTGGGACAGCATGGTGAGGGCAACCTGGGCGAAAAAAGGAAGGTCGAACAGTGTGGCAGAACTGTTGAGGAACCTGGGTCAGTGAGGAGGCAGCGTAGAGGTCCGAGAAGTGTGGGTAGTGGGTGGCCCAGGCGTGGCAGTTCGGTTGAGTGAAGGAGCCAATGGAGGCACAGAGGAGGAAACGCTGTGTGGAAAGTCAGGGCACAAGTGGGCCGGAGTCAGGGCGGAACCAGGAGTCAAAGTGGGCAGAGTCAGGGGTGAGCCAGTCAAGTGGGCGGAGTCAGGCGTCACGGAGAAGAAGCCCACCAGGAGGGTCTACAGGAGGCAGGGATGTAAGGATAGAGACCCCCATGGATTGAGGAATTGGCGCCAAGTTAGGCCTTCTTCCTCCTCTTCCCCGTGGTCCAGATTCCAGCGGCAGCGAGAGGCCTTCTGTACGCCAGGGCAAGAGTATCCCCCAGCTCGATTGAGGAAAGCCTACGTGACCTCTGGGTTGGGTTGGTCCATCTGTCACGTTGGGGAGTGTCGGCATGACATGAGGCGAGGTCACGGTGCAGGACATTTATTTGCAAATAATAAACACAAAGAACAAAAAACGACACGAGGGCCTGGCAAACAAACAATCAAACAGACACTAAACACAGGCAAACATAAACTGGCACAAAAAAGGGCTACAAGCGGATAAGGAGGGCTTACATATGCGACAGAGGAACAACACACTACGACATCAGGAGGGTAATGTGAGTGGACCAACAGAAAACAATAGGGAAGACTGGGCTTAAATGCTCATACACACAAACAAGGGGCTGGACCAATGAGACAAAGGGGAACAATGGGACAGCGATCACAAAACAACCAATCAAGGACAACCAATGGGAAGGGAGAGGGGTGTGACTACCAAGAGAACTAACACACAGTGATCATCCAATCGAACACAATGGGAAGATTGGGACCACCTAGCATAGTGTACATTAGCAACTAACATAGTGTACATTAACACCTAGCATAGTGTACATTAGCAACTAACATAGTGTACATTAGCACTTAGCATAGTGTACATTAGCAACTAACAGTGTACATTAGCAACTGACATATTAGCAACTGACATAGTGTAAGTTAGCAACTTAGTAACATTAGTAACGCTACTGGTGATTCAAAGCGGCTAAGCTGCTGCCAAGCTACTGTTTTAATACAGTAGATAGCTACACTACATGCTAAAGAGAAAAAGTAGCTCACTACATCAAAGCTACATAGTCCAGTAATACTTAAACAAAACGCTTACATAGAGTGTTAATTATTTAAGGACATTTTAAATATGGTCACTTCTCAGTTAGACATATATCGTTAAACTGTTCCTTGAGTCATGTGAAAAGACTGGGCAAATTCTTTGAGGAAATCTTTAATGAGGTATTTGGTTGTCTAACTGATAAATAGAAAGACGTTAAAAAATCCCTTTAAATGTATGAATGACTAACATACAAGCACGGGGTGTGTTCATAATGAAAAGTGTAACGGGTCTAGACTGAAGCAACTGGAGCAGACTCCTCGCTGGGTTATTTTTAAGGTCTTCTAATACACCACCACCATCACTCAGACACACTTCACCCCACCTCTAACTACCCACACACCCACACACACACCAGAACCTTCATCACACATATCAGACCTACTTCCACACTTGTCAAATGTCAGGCACCTCAATATTACCCCCCCAACACATCAAGAGCCACTCCTACAGCAGGCACACTAAGAATGACAGGAATATTTTTAACCCAATACTTTTGTAGCTGTAAAACAATTTCAGCATATTTCACCATGTTGGATTTCATGCTTTTTGTAAAGCTACGATAATGACTGCCGTAATAAGGCTGCTAAAATCACACTCGAAATTAACAGTTTTAATGTCCCGGGAGAATCTGTTCTAATGAGAGCCACATCCCTGCCTGAGGCGCCGTTCTTCCTCCCTCTTCCCATCTCCCTTTTCTCAATCCTTGCTCCATCTTTTCAGTCAGTCTTTCCTGTAAATCGTGCTTAGACGTTAGAGGTGTAACCATTCACAACGGCACACATTTTGGCAATTGAAAAATATGACAGTATACATCGTGGAGGCACAAGCACCCACATTTTTAGGGGTGGGAATTGATAAGATTTGATCAATATCAATGCCATTGTCGATTCTGTCTATCAATCCAGTTCCTTATCAGTTCTCTTATTGATTCCGGAGTAGTTTTTTGAGTGTGAAAAATGTAGTTCTACACAGTCTTCTGCACCAAAAGCAACCATTTTATTTTTCCCAAAATGATGTCTGGACAAGACTGTGAACATCAACACGTTCATATTCATATTCAGAGTTGTTTTTACGCAAAGACGTTCTATGGATTAGTACTATGAAGAACGATAAGGTTAGTGCAGGTGGAAACACTTCTTTATCCATTTGGAATCCATCTGGATGAAGAATAAAATTATTTAATTTAAAAAAAGTTTTTCTATATTTCTTTTTTACTGTCTAACATTATAGAATGTAAAAAAATTACTGATTAATGGAAAATGATGAAAAACTGAACTTTTTGCAACGCATTGGCCTATTACAGATTTTTGACTCATTTCTGGGAGAGAAGTACATTTGTGTCTTGAGGGTGTTCCATATGAGAGCCGTAGCACAATAGCGCTGTGGACACACATCGGGAATAAATAAATATCAAGTAGACGGCTGTACTGTGAGTAGAACGCTGGTTTTAAACTGAGCTGTGTGTTGACTGTGTTCGTACACCTGTAATAGACATACAGACACACAGACTTGAAGTATTCTCATACAGTGTGCATTACAGGACATTAAAAATGCTAGGGGCACTGCACTATAAAAATGCCAGCTTCGCTGAAAGAGAAATCATGTGACCAGTGGACAGGAAACTGTATTACTGGCACTTTTAAGAGGTGCATTCAGCTGAAAGGTCATAAAGCATTTTTTTTAACACACACCGTACCTAGACAACAAAAGTGTAAATGCTTGAAAAAACACTGCCCCTGACCTGACAGAGACACACTTTTATTAGTAACACATTGTATTTTAAAACACATTACCGTCCCCTCCATATTGGTCAAATAAGTGCCTTCTTTCACTGGAGGTCATTACGCTATTTTCTGTCCTCTAGTATTATGCTCTCCAAAGCACTGAGAGTGTAAATGTACTGACATTGACCCAGCATTGACCTGTAATGTGCTGGCAACACATTCAGCGCGCACACACACACACACATTCACCCACACATAAGACGAAAAGGATGGATGGACTGAGGGACACAGAGGCTGACCAATGGGCAAAACTGTGCTAAACGAGAAATTATAACGAACTATAATGAAAATTGGCTGTGATAATGTTGTATAACATTGTAAATTCCCCAACCGCTACCACTGCCATACATAAGACGGGAAGGAATTTTAGGATCCAGAAATAGAGTTTTTACTCACAAGATAAGAGGACGGAATCCTCACTTTGGTGAAAAACAGCGAAGAGAGCAGAAATGAGGGAGAAAGAGGAGGAGATCTTATCAAGGCAGTGTGGAAAGAAGTTTTATTGTGACCGCCACTTGGTCCTGGTTAGTGATGAACATTAACAGTTTATTTAAGATTTATTGTGGATTGTCTCATGTTTGTTTCAGTTTCACTATTTGCTGGTAATTTCAGCTCATTTTCAAGGGAGAGTTTAAAGTAGACAGACAATTCCTGAAGAAATTATGTGACACCTGTGTGCTAAAAATGTGAAAAAGTAAAAATAAAGGCTGTTGGAATAGGTTTCTGTTGATTATGGTTGACCAAGCTGTTAAACTATGAGCCGTAGAGTTAATGTTAACCTCACTTTATGAACGGGATAAACACAAGAAAAGTAATAGCACAGTTACTCTTCATGGTGTTCATGGAGTCCCCTTGTGGCCAAAATAGGGAATGACAACTTTAATGGTGGCATCACCTTGTGGACCAAGTGGAATGCTATTGCCAAGAAATGTAATAACCCTAATCTCCTCAAAGATCTTCATTTTTAATCCTTGAAAGGTGTCTCTAAGACAAAAGCCGTGGAAGGACGAAAAGTGTGAAAAGATGAAGAAATAAATAATGAAGAGGACACAGAATTAAAAAAAAAAAAATCTTTTGTTTTGTTTTGTTTTAGACTGACCACAAACTACCAATTAAAACAGCGGCTTTGCGTCTGTTGTAGAGGCGAGAAATGTGTGTGAGTGTGAGAAATGAGGGATAGAGATGACAGAGGAGCAGGGGATGAAATGAGGAGAGATTGAGGAATAGCAGTAAGAGAAGGAGAGAGCATGGCTGTGCAGCCCTGAGACTCATTACTGAGCTGGCCCTGGATTCCCAGAGCAAATCACATTTATTAACTCGGAGACGCTAACCTAACACACACACACGCACACACACAAACAGGAACAGAAATGCCTCAAAATAAATATCCCTCAGCTCAAAAAACACGAGATACATCCTAGAATAAACATAAACCACGATATATAAGACAAATGTATTAGCGGAAACCTGAAATTGTGAAGTGAATGTGCCTTTGTGTGTGATCAGGACGTCAACTAGTCAGCCGTCTTCAGTTTCACACATTTATCACTAGTGACTCACGCTGATGTCTAAGTGAGGAATCCCAAATGAGCCGGACTGAGCTGAAGCGCTCGCTCCTCTAATGATAGTCTACTGTGAGATCCAGATCACAGTGATTCTCACCCAACCATCAATCACATGTTTATAGAACACACATACACACACACACACACACAGATGTACAGAGTAACTAGCTACAAGTTGCACCACTACTAACTTGCCTACTTTTTTCAGTAGCTTATAAGAGGTGAAGGTACTTAAAAAAAAAAAAAATTTCCCTCGTAGCTATATCAGTGAGTTGTGGTGTAAGATGATATTTCCTTCTTCTGTCCAAAGCGTTTTCCGTCATGGACGGGGTGTTTTTTTTTGGAGAGTGACAGAGTTGATGAGCAGACTCGCTGACCTTTATGTAGCATGAAGCGTGGCACAGGCCACATGATAGCGTCCAGGCCCTCCAGAGCACACAGCTGAGACATGAACGAGATGCGCAGCTCGAGTGCAGCAAGGCGTTAACACACACACACACTCTAAAGCTTGGCCGTGTGTGGGTGTGGGTGAAGAGCGAGAAACAGAGAGGGAAAAGAGGGTGGAGAGAGAGAGTTTCTGAAGCTGATGTTTTGTGTGTGTGTGTCTGAGACACGAGTGCTGCAAGGGCCAAAACCTTGAAACTTTTTGGCTTTTTTCCCCCCTCCATCCTGCGTATTGTTGCACTTTCTGGCTCTCTCGCTCTCCACAGTCCCAGCTATGCCAACTGCCATGCCAACTGTTACCACACCGTGCCGCAACCAATTTCCCCATGTGCATACAGCATAAAGCAGCGAGCAGGCGTGAGACGCGCGGGCCGGGCAGGGGAATTGTGGGTAGGCTTGTGGGCCGGCTGCTCGGGCATGGGTTGGATGATATTTCATTATTATGTGCTTAAGTAATAAAACAAAAGACAGGTGATAACTTGCTCAGCTATCTAGGGAAAAGGCGCTACATCTGGGTCCCAACTATTGTTTCAATGTGTGAAAACACACACCTGCACACACATACACACACACACACACACACACACATATGCTGCACACTCTACAGTCAAGGCCATTAAAAGATGACTCCCAGATGAATGTCTTAAAGGGAAAGCGAGACACATTTTACGCTTAATTGTTGAATTCTGACTTTCAATCAGACCCACTGCCACACGTCAACAATCAAGCTACAGTTTACACACATTTGTGCGTGAGGCTCTGTCCACACGGGCGTTGGAATCTTAGATAAATTAACACGCTCTGAACGGCCTGCGCGTTTTTGTTGGGTTTTGTAGCTACACTTGATTGACTTTAGAATGGTCATCACAAACTGGGCCTTTCAGCAATACCTTTCTGGATCATAACTGCTGTCTAACGGCACACGTCTATACGGGCAAACTAGTGCCAGAGCGGTGGTTAGTGCTGGCCTATAAAATGAGCTGCTTTTGGCCTTTCTGGACGACAACTACATTTTTGAGCCTGATGGCGTTCCACATGAGAGTCCAGCAAGTTCAAAGTCTTGTGATCCTGACAGTATGTGTGTGGTTTCTGTAAGGTAAAGGGAGTTATTAAAACACTAATTAATAATCGATTTGGACTCATTTTGGCCTATAAAATGAGCTGCTTTTGACCTTTCTGGAAGAGAAAGGCAAGGTCAAGGTCCAAGGTCCGAGTCCAAGACAAGACCGAGACGTTTAAAAACTGGTCTGGAGTACTACAACACTAGTTTTAGGACCTACGTTTAAATGCTAGCTTTTCTTGCTACAATCTACTTATGATTAAAAGTAGCTAACTGTTTTAATATAGTATTTAGCTACGCTACAAGCTACGGAGGAAACATAGCTAACTACATTCAAGCTATTTCATGGCTACAGGGTCCTGCTTCCATCTCCGTAAACTCCATCTTTCCGACAGCTATCAGTAACACCTGGTAGCGTTGGTGGCCGGTCTTTGTAAAAAGAGAAACAATATATTTTTTCTTCTGTGACGATGTAGCTTTTGCCATGCTACATCGCCATTTGTTGAAAAAAAAAAGTTTATTTTATAGCTACCACATTTTGCTACTGATAAGCTACTTAAAAAGGTATTTAAGTTAGTATAGTCGCAATAGTCGTTAGTTACTTACCAACACTTACGCAAAAACTTCCATAAAAAGAGACTTTGGGTCCATGAAGCAGCAAACTGACCAGCTTTGAAAAGCTTTGTCTGTCTTGTGTGTGTGTGTGTGTGTGTGCGTACATGCGTGTGTGATTTTTAAACATGGCCTTTATTAATAATGAAAACCTTCAGAGAGCCTGCTGTCAACAGGAAATGAGTTCTGGACTCAGTGGGAATTCTTTCTGTGACATTTGTGGAGCGCCCGTTCTCCACGCATCCCCCGGCCTCCCACCAACCTGACGAGAGCCTCTAATGATGCCCCCCACTGCCACACACCTATACAGGAGACCACCTTCACATCCTGGCGTGTGTGTGCGTGTGTGTGAGTGTTTTCGCCCACCGATGTGGACTGTTTAAAAATGCAGGGCGTCAGCATGGCGGTGTTTAATACTTCATTAACCTTCCTTTTCCCCACTGCTTAGCCGTGCTCAGGGTTCTTCTCTTCGCTGAGAGGCTTCTCTTTGTCCCCCTCCCGTGCCCCGTAGTGGTATTTCATAAAATCTGGTGCCTGTCATTTCTCCTGTCACCCAGGGGGTCTCATTAATGTCAGTGCTGAGCGGGCAGAGGGGAAGGCAAGCAGATCAATTAATGCATCATATATATTTTAAAAGAAAACGGCGGAAGTCGACAAGGACTCCAAGCAGCAGCAGCAGCAATAAGGCAGTAAAACAAGCCAATTGTGAAATTCGGTGAATTTTTCAGCTAATAAGGAAGACAGAACCCGGAAGGTCTCTCATCGGAGAAAACGAGGCCACATATTAATGCAGACTGTCAGACCGGCTCTCACACAACCAACAGACTTTCCTAGTGAGCCCTAGACAGAGGAAGAGGGAAGAAATAGGTTGAAGGTGGTTAGAATGAAAATATGTTGCGACCCTTTCCTGTTTTTCATTTCATCTTTTATTTCAGTCTTCCTTGATTTATTATTGAACTTTTGCTTGACTGACAGCTCTTTCAAATTGCTGAGACTTACCGTAGGAAAATATTCGTTCACTGCGCATGAGATATTCTGAATTATTTCTTCTATAATACCCAGTTCAGAACATATACGTAAGATATAGGTGAAGTATTGACTTGGAAACCTCACCAAATCTTGAAGCCGGAACACATAATTAACACTAAAGATGTTCTTGAAAATGTCAAGATCAAGACCTCCTAAACTGAGAGCAAGTCCATATTGATTGCTCTCTAATGTTATAAAATGGAAAAAAATATTTTCTGATCAATTGAAACTGAAGAAAATCTTCAGTTTTGGGTAATTTTGAGACGATTTAGACTCATTTTTGGCATATAAAATGAGCTGCTTTTGGCCTTTCTGAAATAGCACTACAATTTTTCTCAAATAAAATCACGAGTCCTCTTTGTCTGAGACTTTTAGAAACACAAACCCCGAACACTACAGCTCCAAAGCATTTTCCCACAGTTTACTTAACAAGACCAGAACACAGAAACATGTTAAATGTAATTTATCTACAGGATACAACAATGATTTCTTGAGACGTTACTTGAGCGCTACAAAGTTCAACCTTGTGATGTTTAAAGAACCCTTTTACTTTCAGGTTAGTTTTGAGTTCTGGTACATTACGAAGATGCTGGATTATTCAAATTTGCTCAGTGTTAACTGCTTATGTCTTAAAAACATAATCAGTGAAAAATTGCTCTGTGTCTGAAATCATCATACTGAATTTGCTACATGGTTTTGCTGACATCTTGTGGTTGTGCTGGTGTTATTGCAATTTTGGTTAGACAAGAGCAGTATGTATTTTTGGAAACTAGTATTTACCGCATAGCTTGGGGTTCAACCGGAGTGAAAATTACATGCTGTCAAAGATGAGATGGATATTTTTTTTTACTGTTGCCAAACCTGCTTTCACAAACCTGGTAATATATTGAATTCTGTTTTAAAAATATATATTTTTAATCTGTTCTTTTTTCAGTTTATATTATTGCCTTAGAATTGCAGATTTGTGATTCCTTCAGAACTTATGACAGCGTGTATGTGCTATTAAGGTTCAATCCAAAGAAGCTGTTAATCTACATCTTTATGCCCAGATTTTGTGGCTCACATGAATGCACACTGCCTTTTCATCATTAGCACACACAAGTGGCCCTGCAAGCTGGTTTTAGAGAATCATAAACTCTAGTTTTACTGGTTTTGGACACCTTTAAGATGGTTTTCATGCCAGATCAGCTTGACAAACTGGCTTGAGCTCTAGAATCAGAATCAGTATTCGAATCAGAAGGAGGTTTATTGTCAAGTACGTTGTCATATTTGCTTCAGCGCTTGATGCTAATAAAAAATAAATAAAAAAGAATTTATGTACAAAATACTAATATAAATAGAAGAATATGAATATTGTAGTAAGATCTGAAAGAGGGTGCTAGGATGTGCAGTAGTTATTTACAACGTTACCTGTATAGAACACAGAATAAGAAAAGTCATGACATGAACGTAACTAAAGTAGAGGATATACAGTATGCAGTGGATTAAATACATATCCAACTCTACAATCTGAACCAATGATGTGCAGTAGTACAGTGTTCACATACAGTTGTGCACAAACCCAGTGCAGAGTGAAAGATAAGACTCAGTTGTGGTCTCTGGCCTTATCGATGAGGCAAGTCGCAGTGGGGGCCTTATGACGTGAGGTTTTGGCTGTAATGGACCGCAGCTGTCTGCCAGAAAAGAGAGCCTGAAGGAGTTTGTGTCCAGCATGGGATTGATCAGCCACAATCCTCTTTGCCTTCTTGAGGGTTCTGGGCCTGTACAGGTCTATTTTGAAGCACAGACAAGTTGGTCAGATTTAAACAACCAATTTTTGACAAATAATCCGCCTTATCCAAAAGTTAACATCAGAAATGTTATGTGCATTTTACACAAAGATATTTGTCTCCAGAACAACCCAGAAAGATCCAGGAGAAATATCCAGAAAAATTCAAATAAATAAATGTATATACACACTACCAGTCAAAAGTTTGGACACACCGTCCCATTCAATGTTTTATTCTTTATTATCAGGACTATTTACTTTGTAGATTCTCACTGAAAGCACTATGAATGAACACATATGGAATTATGTAGTAAACAAAAAGTGTGAAATAACCCAGAACATGTTTTATATCTTAGATTCTTGAAAATAACCACCCTTTGCTTTGGTCACTGCTTTGCACACTCTTGGCATTCTCTCGATGAGCTTCATGAGGTGGTCACCTGAAATAGTTTTCCAACAGTCTTGAAGGAGTTCCCACAGATGCTGAGCACTTGTTGGCCCTTTTGCCTTCAGTCTGCGGTCCATCTCATCCCAAACCATCTCGATTGGGTTTGGTCAGGTGACCGTGGAGGCCAGGCCATGTGGCGCAGCACTCCATCACACTCCTTCTGGGTCAAATAGCCTTTACACAGTTCATTCATAGTTTTGATGCCTTTAGTGAGAATCTACACTGTAAATAGTAATGAAAATAAAGAAAAAACATTGAATGGGAAGGTGTGTCCAAACCTTTGACTGGTAGTGTATTATACATATACATATAGTTGTGGTCTACTTCATAGTGCACAGAGACTGGGGCACTTAAAAATATATATCTCCCCTAATCATCCGCCACCTTTTGCTTTGTTTGCTTCCTTTAGGTTAATGAAAAAGTTCCTGAACGCTTCAAAGATGAATGCTGCACAGGACTCGAGAACACAAGGCTTTTTATTATCTTTTGGCCAGGTAAGCTATTTTACGAGTGTGAATTATCTGAACAGAAAGTTAGTGCCAGGCGGAAACACTTCTTCATCCATCTGGTATCTTTCTGGATACTGAATAAAATGATTTAATAACAGTATTTGTAATTTCCATATTGATTCCTCACGAACATTATAAAATGGAATGAAAATATTTTCTGATCAATTAAAGATGAAGAAATAATAACGTTTTGGGTCATTTTGAGTCGATTTGGACTCATTTGTGTCTTCCTTTCCGGAAGTGAACTACATTTTTTTTTTTTGGCGCGTGATGGCGTTCCATATGCGAGTCGCGCGCGCTAATACGTGTTTACCGCGCGGATAAAGTAATTAACGCCTTTTTTACGCGTTTACCTCAGTTTTTGTGCACGGAATTACTCCGAAATAACTTCACACACAGAGGAATGAATATAATGTGCGGTAAGTTGAAGGTCTTGTGATTCTGACGGTGTGTGTGTGGTTTCTGTAAGTTAAAGGGAAATTCGGAGTTATTAAAACACGAATTAATAAACCACGCAAAATGCCTGCGTCGGTCTCAAAGAGTTTTAATAGTAATATTCTCAGAGTTGTGGTCTCGACTGGTCTCCAAATACAATCCCGAGTCCGAGACAAAACCGAGAACAAATACGACCGAGTCCGAGACAAGACCGAGACTTTTAAAACCTGGTGTCGGGAACTACAACACTAGAACAGAAGAAAGCAGCAGAAGTCTAGTTTGTTGAAAATGTGTTATTTTACAAGCTTCATTTTGTTGTTTTAACCCTCCTGTTATGTTGCGGGTCAAATTGACCCATTTTAAATGTAAAAAATCTAAATAAATATAGTTTAAAGTATTTTTTCAGTATGAAACCTCATGTGCTCGGCTTAATAAGGGTAATCAGCATAGAAAATATGTAATGTTTATATTACATAGATACTGTTCGGGTCAATTTGAATTTAAAATAATCAATGTCATGCAAAACTATTGCGTTTTATATGTAGGTCTTTCCAATGTACATTAAAAAAGTTTTAAAATGCATTTCTTTATGAAAAACGAGTGAATTATCCTCATTAAACCATGATCTGTGAGAGGTAAATAACACCATTACACCAAATATTGATTGAAATGTTCAGTAATGGAGTTACTAATGAGATAATACCAACGTTTATTGGGATTTTTTGGTTTCTCACACTTTTGGATAATTAAACATGCCCCAAGTCAAACTGACCCACAAACATCATTGGTGTTCCTGAGAAACGAACATAACAGAAGGGTTAAGAGTTTGCTCTGCAGATGCAAGCTGATGTCCGTTGTCTTTTAGAGACTGGTTCAGTCAACGTTAGTTCAAAGTCAACTTTGTCATCTCTGCTATACACTGCCCTCCAAAAGTTTGGAAACGCCCCGGGCAAAGTGGGGTTTTGGACGATATCAACATAAATCCTCATCATTTTTTGGTGCAAATACATTAAAGTAACTTGACATTATCTTTGGATACCAGCAATAATCATTTTTATTTTGATTACATAATAATGGCAATATATACATGTCAAAGTCATGCCTATACATGTCAAATACATGCCCCTTTGCCAGCTGTGATGTCTGGTTACTGGTTTAAACTTGGCCCAGGTTTTTAAAAGATTTTTGGGTCAGCACCTTAATAGCTTCAACAACTCATTGGTTCATTGACAGCTCTGACGCCCAGATTATGCAGAGCTGTACTAGCTGCTAATGGTGGATATATTGATGAATCCAAAATTGAAGTATTTTCTATGTTTAAACTGTTTAATAAACTGTTTATGTAATAAAATATGTTTTGGTAGTTTGTGTTGTCCCTTATCAGTGCAACATTATCACAAATTAAAAAAGATTCATGGCAGTACTGTCCAAAACCCCACTTTGCCAGGGGCGTTTCCAGACTTTAGGAAGGCAGTGTATACTGTACAGATATACAGAGAGAGACGAGATGACATGGCTCCAGTTTTTTCAGTGCAACAAGAAAGAGAGAACAAAGAACAAATAAGGCACATGGAATAAACGATACATAAATAGAATATAAAATATACGTTTTAAACTAGGAATGAAGTAACTTTAAACTAGAACTAGAAATACAGGTAGATAGAGAGACAGTTTGGATGCAGTATTACCTACAAAAGTGGAAATTGACTTTTACACTGGATGTGCAAGAGGTTAGAAACAGTTTCAATATGGAAAATTCTATATTCAGTCTATTAATAAAACAGTATCTCTTAAAAAGTATGACTAACATTGAAGTTTGTGCAGATATTATAACAGTAGTGGAGAACCAGAGTCAATATTTTGCGTAGAAACGATTAGTTAGAAAGTGACCAGTTCAATGCAAATAAGTAGCGGCAGTGCAAAAATTGTGCAAATATTATAGCAACAGTCATTGAGGAGGATTACTGTTTCAAATGTCTGGCATTAAATGTGTGCCAGATCAGCAGCAGTTCGGAGTGATAATACTGTACAGTTTGTAGACATAAACATTTTTCTTAAACATCTTTCCGGAGACAGTTTCAGTGCAACGTGAATGAGAATGAATGAGTCCGTATGGCAGCGTGTGCATCACAGCGACGGTGCTGTGCAAGGTGCAGAGGTGCAACAGAGTCAGTTCACGGTCCGGGTGTGTGTCGGGGGGAGTGTGAGGGCAGGAAGGGTGTTCAAGAGTCTGATGGCTTGTAGTCAGATAAGACGGGTGACGTCTATAACAGAGAGGACTATCAGCAATGGAGCTCCAAAGGATTTGGTTCTTTTTGATCGTGATCATTGACATAAATAATCAGATTATCCTTCAGAGCTCTATCCATACTCTCGTCCCAGTCTTATTGAAGACATGACGCTAAATGAGGCAATATGAAAAACAAATAGTCTACTGTAAATGTATGTTGAATCCACACGCTTTAACCTTGTAACTCAGGGACATTAAACACATTTTATAATAATTTGAAGCAATTTGTTACACCCAACCATTCAGATTTAAATATCTACTTTTTTAGATCAGCATGTCTCACGGCATTGGATGACATTGGGTGCTGTTGCAAGTTGTCACATCATCACAACTGATCTACTTAAACCTGACTAAATCAGAACTGACTAAATCAGACATCTGTATTCACATTGTCTCACATCAGCGTCACTTGTCAGATTTTAAAATTGAGCTTTGCATGAGAAAAGCCTGCAAGTATATGTGCCTCGCATTTCTTGTTTACTACATAAATACTGTTACGTACCGAACTGATTTTGCGTTGATAAAGAAGAATGCTTATAGGTCAGGTTAACTGGCTAAAATTTGTGTTGTGTTTACCAAGCCCTGAATAGTTTACTACTCTATCGGATAAGTGATAATAGCAGGTTCTAATTGAGACTTAACTCGTATACCTGTCTTTCATCTTATCTCTCCTTATCTTTTGGAGCCCCCGCTCTGTCATGTGAATGGTTTGGAATGAGATGTTTTGAAATACACCATTCAGCAGCGTCTTTACAGCTTTATGGCGGCAGGTTCGTATCGTGATAACACGGATGAGTACACCTGGGGAAGCACATCCACACGGCCAGAGTCCAGCAGGACCGGAA
The DNA here is from genome assembly GCA_032718565.1 of Distichodus sexfasciatus. Classification (NCBI taxonomy): domain Eukaryota; kingdom Metazoa; phylum Chordata; class Actinopteri; order Characiformes; family Distichodontidae; genus Distichodus; species Distichodus sexfasciatus. The sequence continues at coordinate 46,018 of JAVGVS010000972.1, forward strand.
CAGTGTGGAACTCGGACTGTTCACAAGTGTGTGTGTGTACGTGTATGTGTGTGTTATTGTATGGATATATGTGATGTTTAAGGTGTGTGAGTGTGTCCTTAACAATGTTGGGAGAGTAGCTAACTAAAGCTAGTGACGCCCCTCACGTAACTACATTTTTCAGTAGCTTATCAGTGTCTACATCATTACAATAAATATATATATTTCTTTTTACAAAGACCTGTATTTTTCACTACTAGATGTTTATCTTTTAAGGTGCGGCGTCTGATCGGCTACTGTGACTGGGCAGAGGCTACTCATAGCATCACAGCGCGCTATTGATGGCTGCGAGATAAAGTCCACCAGAATGCTGGCCCGAATTCACGTCTCAGGCAGGTTCCAGGATTTTATTAAGCCCAACAGCATTTTCAGATAGCGTTGTGCTTTTAGCACAAGTGACCGTGCCAAAAGCTTCTTCAGAGCTTGAAAGCAAACATTATATGACAGGTGAAAATGACATTAGCACAAGATGTGTGCAACACGTTTCATGCATCGATGACCTTATTTTAGCCACCAGATGCTAAAATATTAGTCGGTTAGTGATCTAGAAGTTGGACCACAAACAGAAAAGCTCATTGTAGTGCAGACGGAAGCACAACGTCCTTGGGGTTTTATCAGGAGAACAACGCAATGTTGGGTTGCTATTAAAATTGCATCATTGTTGGAACAGCGAGCGTTAATATAGATATCGAGCGTTCCGTTATCCAACAATCAAAACAATCATAAAAAGCTTCTGAAGGAAGGTGTATATATGCAAAGTCCAAATTTGTGTACACCTTAACACATATTGGTATGAACACAACTTTAAAACGTGCAGCATACAAGGAAGATCATAAACAAGTCATTCAGAAATTTAACGATAATTTTATGATATTATTTTATGGTGTTTCTCATACTGAGGGGAACGTTGTCACGTTGTCATTCTTCTGATTCTCGCTTGTGTTTTGATTTAGGTACAGTTTTTAAAATGCAGGTCATTTATTGTGGAACCATTTTCCTGTGACCCATGGCCTGCATTGTGACGTCAGAAAGAGCAAACGGTGAGACAAAATAATCTTACTTAGACTATTGCACACAGTTGTATACAATACTTATTCTGGTGTAAATACTTTATTTTTATTGTCTAACACTGTTTTGCCCTGGCATTTCTACCTGTTCAACTTCCAACTGTTTTGCATTTCATGTTTAATCTTTGTAATATCATAACAAAGTAATTTATTTATTTGAGATATAATTAAGATGCTGAGAAGTGATTTTTATTTGATTAAAAATGTTCAGATTTTTTATTTCACGACGAAAAGTGAGAGCACAGGAATTCCTCTGACGGAACAACCTTTTGGGAATCTCTTCCCACACGTCGGACGCTCTTTGAGACAATGCAAATCTAAGCGAGACAGTTACGTTTGTAGGAAATGCCACACACAACTAATGAAACACTTTAAAGCTGTGGTAGAAATCCTGGACGCCTGTGTGTGTGTGTGTGCGCACAGAACTTGCTTGGACCCCTAAAAATATTGAGTCTTACTCCTAAATTAATTATTGTGCACCAATGCATATAAACAATTCAATATTAACTATATTCAACATAATCATTTATTTTACACCAGAGGTTAATATGCAGTATTTATTTGGAGCTACAGCTGTTATGTTTTATTAAAACTTACATATAAAACACTGTATATATTTTACTCGTTGAATCATTAGCTCACTATAAGCTACTGCAGCTGCAGTAATTGGAGTATTTGCAGTGAGATCCGAGGTGTTATCAGATTGCGATAAGCAGGTCCTCGGTATTATTCATGCTGTGTGTACAATGTAGGCCATTTTGCTCATATTGCCTCATAGCATGTTGCTGCGCCTCTCTCTCTCTCTCTCTCTCATCCCTCTCTCCCTCCCTCGTTCTTTAAATCCTGCCGCTCTTTGCTGTTCGAGTCAGGCTGCTCGTGATTGGCCGGATCCGCTGGGGGCGTGCTGGTGTTGCATAATCATCTGCGAGAGGATGAAAGCTTAGAGAGAGAGAGAGAGAGGGCTTAACAGCACTGGGGAAAAAGGCCTGTCCTTCTCTTAGAGCAGCAAAGGCTGAGACAGAGCAAGTTTTTCTCTGACAGATCTGACAGTCTGTGTGTGTGTGTGTGTGTGGTGTGTGTACCCACAGTGGCTTCGTCAGCAAGTAACACTCCTCCTCCTCCTGTAGAATCTGTAGCTTTCAGGACCAGGGCAGTACTTTTCTCTCTCATTCATTCATTTGTTTACATCCCGAACAGCTGCTCGTAGTGGAAGACTCCAACCCGTGAGGAAACACCAGCGCTCAGGTGAGTGTTCTTCGTGTCTTGTGTGTGGGTGTGTTTGGGTTTGGGGATGTGTTCCGACAGGAACGGTGTAGAATTTATGTAACGGTGTTGTGCGATGTAGATCTTGGCTTGTGTTGTTAGGTGGGTGTTGGTGGCCTAGTGGTAGCACACTCGCCTTTGGACCAAGGGGTTGTGGGTTCGAATCTGACTGCTGGCGTTACCAACATCGGGTCCCTGAGCAAGGCCCTTAACCCTAAGTTGCTCTCAGGGGAACTGTCCCTGAAATTAGGGAACGGAAGTCGCTCTGGATAAGAGCGTCTGCTAAATGCTGTAAATGTAATGCTTACTTTGCTTTGACATGTGAGTGTGTTTGTACGTGCTGGCCGGTGGGCACGCATCTTTTTGGTGCGTCCTAGTGTGTGTCTATGTGTGTGTGTGTGTGTCTGAGAATGTGTGTGTGCAGGTTTTGAGCAAAGTGGAATGTTAATAAGAACCCGAAACTTTTTTTGCCTGATCTCAGCCGACACTCTTTCTCTCTCACCGGTTTGTGCATGTCTGTGTGTGTGTGTGTGTTTTTGTTGATGTGTGAGGGAGTGTGTGTGTGTGTGTGTGTGTGTGTTTAGACGTGCATACGTGAAAGCCATGAGAACAAACTGTGTGGTGGGTCTGTACTTTTGGCACAATCCAGGACCTTTGATCTTGTGTTGTTTGCCAGGTTTACGCAGCATGAACTTGTGTAATTGTTGTTATTCAGAACTTATGTGCTGACGGGGTGTTTACAGAAAAAACGTGTCAAGGTGTGCGTGTGTGTTTTTGAGAGTGTGTATGTAGATATCTTCTCTTCCCCCGCCTCTCTTCATGTGCACTAGGTAGCACCGATGGCATGGCTGGAATGAGTGTTTCATCATTAGCAAAGCCCGTAGCTGCTAAAATATGTCAGAGTTCAGGTTGGCTTTGATTAATCTTTTACGTGAAATAGAAAATCTCGGCAACAAAAATAGACGCCAAAATCCAGACTCTGGAACTGCAAGCAGCGACAAAATAACAGCAGTGACATAAAGAAAAGAAACACTACTCAAGTTAACAGTGAGGGCCGGTCAGTGGAGCGAGCAGCACTCTAAGCCTCATTTGCTTCATTCATCAATAGCAGTAAAAAGGTTTTATTATGATCGTAACGTTCCTTCACCTCCAGTTTCCAGGCGCTCCCCGCACAAGCAGGTGACGCGTGAACGTTCTGTCTTAGTGTGTAACCTGCTGGCCCACTTCTGTGTCCTGCACAATTACAGCACGACAGGACGTCAGCAGACTGGAATAGAGACGAACTGAAGAGATTCTTCAACCTTGGTTTTACTTTATTCCAGTCTGTTCAGTTTCAATAAGGTTTTATAGCCGTGCAGGGGTACGTTCCCCAAAAGCATAGCCGCTAATGTATTGCTTACTATGTTAGCAATGCTATATTAGTTGCTAATGTACACTGTGCTAAC
>JAVGVS010000973.1:0-47500 GCA_032718565.1 Distichodus sexfasciatus
AACGAGGGAGATAATAGGAGAATAAGTGGACAAAATTTGGCCACAGTAACCAATATCAGGACGACCCCATAGCAGTCCGTACAACATACCCGCAAATATCCTGTATATTTCTTTTTTTTTTTTTTTTTACTACACATCTATACAGTGATTGTATGATATATTTCCTGATTTCAAGATCGCTGTCTGCAAGAGGATGGTGGTTGTCTACTGGTTAGGATTCTCGCCTCTGGAACAAGATGTTGTGGGTTTGGGTTCTACCTCCAGCATTATCACCATTGGGTCCATGAGAAAGACCCTTAACCCCAGGTCTGACGTGTTTGGTGTGAACTTCACTAGACTCCTTCTACTTCTAGTAGATGTTTTATCCTAGTTTTACTTACGGTCTCTCTGAAGCAACTTAGGCTCTTACTCGGGTGGCCAAAGGGGATAGACCTGGCCATGGACTTGAACCCACAACCTCTTGGTCCTTAGGTGAGTGTCTCACCAGTACACTACCACTTTAAGACTTCAGTAGATACGTTTACATTCAGATTTTACAGCATTTATCTCTTCTCCTAATTTCACTTGCGGTCTCTTTGGAACAACTTGGACTTCAGGGTCTTGCTCAGGGGCCCAAAGGTGGCCCACCACTTCAAGGCTATATTAGATGTATATACAGTACATTCAGATTTTGCGGAATTTGGCTCTTATTCAAAGGGATTTATATCTGCTAATTACAGACACAACTCCCCCTAGAGCTACCAGGGGTTACGGGCCTTGCTCAGGGGCCCAATGAGTGAGTGATTATTAGTTAATCTGAACACACATTGAAATGTGACCTCTGCATTTGACTCATCTTTGAAGGAACAGTGGCAACCCTTTTTTTGGCAGCGCCCTGGCAGCAGTGCTTGGTGATGGTACCTTGGTCATGAGTACCTCAGTGGCACATTTGACAGGTCCGGGATTCCTACTGATGATTGGGCAAAAAGCCTAACAGTTATGCTACCAACTGCCCCAATAGAGTGGCTGGTGAATGAAATCCAGCATTTCTTCCCTCGCTGCCGTTATTCTAGTCCTGGTGTTTATGAGGACAGCTGGAGTTCTGTGTAGAAGCTATAGGTGAGAGTTACTGTAGGTGAAATACTGATAAAATTGATTTTAATTTAATTTTAAATGCTCCACATTCACCACTAGCTTTTCTATGCAGAATGGATTTCAAATAATGTCAGTAAGCTGTTGAATAGATTTAATGACTGTTAAGTAAAGTTCTTAAGACATTTTTAACATCATATACGAGGAAAAGTCAAAAATTATCCACACTTTTGCCTTGTGTGCTTATACAGCTTCGGAAAAGAGAGAAGAAGTAAAAGAACACGTCATTTTATTTCTGATTCATTCATTTTACAGTTTGTGGCTGTGTGTCAGGACCGACTCCCTAACCGTTATGATGTGAACTCAACTTGAACCTACAACCTCTTAGTCCTTGGTGAGCATCTTCCCCGTAGATCAGCACCCAGAGCTGTTGGTTCAGGGTCACCAGTACCATATTTCAAGGTGGGGATGCCATATATGGAGCTTGTTTTTCTAATATGTCCCACAAATGCTCAAATAGATTGAGATCTGGAGAATTTGGAGGCCAAAGCAACTTCTAAAACTTGTTGTTTTCCTCAATCCATTCTTCAGCCATTCTGCAACAACTACAGCAGTTAGACCTCCTAGATCGATGTGTCGTTCCGTTAAAATTTTGAAGCCTCTGACTACCATCCAGGACATAATTCTAGCAATAGCAAAGCTCACCATGAGCGTTCAGCAAACATATTTCAATGCAACATCTTCTGCAAAACCAAACAAGAGAGCCGGACAGATGGCGGTGCGCAAGACCGAAAGAGGCTCGTTTTATCTCTTGCAACTCTCCAAAACAAAAGTCCTAACCGATGATGATGAATTACTCTGGCATGTGGCATCAGCTCAGCAGCTGCTATTGTTTCATGTCTCTCTCTCTCTCTCTCTCTCTCTCTTTCTCCCTCTTCTTCTCTCTGGATCATTTCATGTTATCCAAAACGACATTCCCGTGTCCCAGCTGTGATGCCCGGGTCCTTGAGTCCGGCCCTTGAGATTTTTTAGACCCACACTGACCCTCGACCCTGGCAGGTGAGAAAGAAAGGAACGTTGGTTTTGCAGAAGGGGGATCACAGCGACCTTGGCGTCGGGCTGCGTTCACAACGAAACGAGCGTGAGAGTGGGATTATGGGGCCGTAAATCAGAGCGGTGTAATCTGGTAGTGCGAGCGGCTCAGCGGGGGTCGGTTTCTGTGCCGCGTTCAGCGACGCGGGACGTCGTGTTTGGATTGTAGCCTGAATCCAGTTATGAAGAGAGGGAGCGAAGAATATGCGGTCAAGTTGTGAGACAACTGATGCTCAAGTCTCTCTGTTTCTCTTACACATATGTTCACTCTCTTTTCTTGCTTTCTTTAGGAGGACATTCCATTGATTTCCCATAATGCCTAGATGTAAATGATACTACACCAAACTCTAACGTAACTCTCCATAACCAAAGGCAAAATTTTTAGCATTTTTACATAAAGCCTGAAACACTTTTTTTTCTTATGAGGAACAGTCAACATGTGTGAAAATTAGGGGAGTTGAAATAAATCACATAATTGATGCATCATGATGCCGACGTGGATGATTTCCGCATCGATGCAGTGGCAGACCATAATTGATTATATCAGGGGTTTCAATCGGTGGTCCGCAACATGCAATCCAGATACACACATATGCAAACACTTAACACTCCTGTTATTTTGCGGGTCAAATTGACCTAAAAATCTAAAAAAAATAAAAAACAAAAAAGGTTCATTTTGCGTATGTGTAACACCCCCGCATGTTTATATTACATAGACACTGTTTGGGTCAATTTGAATGTAAAATAATCAATGTCATGTAAAACTATTGTGTTTTATACATAGGTTTTTCCAATGTACATTAAAAAAGTTTCAAAGTGCATTTTTTTATGCAAACGAGTGAATTATCTTCATTGAACCATGATCTGTGAGAGGTAAATAACACCATTACACCAAATATTGATTGAAATGGTTAGTAATGGAGTTAATAATGAGATATAAACAATGTTTACTGGGAATTTTTGGTTTCTGACACTTTTGGATAATTAAACATGTGCCGGGGCAAACAGTTCCTGAGAAACGAACATAACAGAAGGGTTAAACACTCTTTTCTTGCTGACTTTATGAAGTCCTTCCACTGACCAATGTAATGACTACATCTAATCACACTACAGCTACAGTTAATGCTGAGCCTAAACCTCAGTAACCGAAAGCAAATATCTTACTTTTTAAATTTCTCATATAAATGCTTAAATATTTTCTATAACTTTTGAAATATTTCTATGAAAGCAGTTTTTCCTAATGAGGTTCGGTCCTCATTACAACCTCTCACAAAGCAACGAAAACCTGACAGATCTCAGATATTCTTATATTTTGGGAGACAATATACATTTTGGGAGATTATAACTTAAATCGGACATTTTGATTTTTATATTTTACAGTTTATTTATATATATGTACTGTATATTCTATGATCCTTTGTTGTGCTCTGCAGAAACTGGAGCCACGTTGTCTCTGTACCCTAGTTCACAGCTTGAGATGACAAAGGTAACGTTGACTTTTTGACTCACCTCACAAACACCTAGAAAACTCCCTTATCCCCACATACTCACATACGGTACTGTGCTAAAGCCTTGAATCACCCTTGTTTTGTTATATTTTGCCAGAAACATGAGTCCATTGATTTATTACATGTACAATCATCAGTGTTCAGGCTTGTTACTTTAAGAAAGTAGTTATAGTTACTAGTTACATCTCACAAAAAGTAACACGCCATTGCTGCGCGTGTTTGTGTGTGTGAACACCCGCCCCACTCTGCCTCTAATTGGCTTACCATTAAAATTTTGCTTAGCCAATCATCATCACATATTCGGTTGTTTAGCCCCTCCCCCGTGCAAAGAAAAGAATTTAAAACTTGAGAGAGCCTGGTCAGATGAAAACAGCTTTAATAGGCTTAAATACAGTAACGCGCCACATTTTGTTGTCAGTAAAGGTAACGGCATTGTAATAATGGAAAAAGTAAAAACCCGTTACTGAAAAAAAATAATGCAGTTAGTAACATAGTTTATTTGTAACGTTATTCCCATCATAGATGTTGATCTGGCTGTTTTGGGATTGAAAAGCGCAGAAACGAGGAGTGTCTCAGTACTTTTGGGCTGTACATTATGCTATATAAGTGTGTAATTTGGCTACAAATCTGTGTGTGTGTGCTTGTTGTGGTCTTGTGGTTCTGTACTGATCCAGCTTTTAGTGTTTGTTGCTGCTGCAGGATCAGATTTACTGAACTGGGGAAGGTTTTTACCTTATTTGGTTTCGACATTATAGAGCAGTCCTTATCCATTTGTGTGCTCTCTCTCTCTCTCTCTCTCTCTCTCTCTCTCTCTTACACACACACACACACACACACACACACCAAGCATGGCCTTAAAACACTTGCCTCGTAACTTGACCACATCATCCATCGTACGACCGAGGCTTGATGTATTTCTGACCTAACCATATTTCAGAGACAAATTTCAGATTCTACACCTGCAAATTGAGGATGGAAAATAGTGATAAAACAAGTTTTACTAGGATATATTCAACATTAAAAGAAATTTAGGAAACTAAAATAGCAGAAGGTACATTTTGTTGTTATAATTACAGTTAGGATTAGAGTTATTTAGTTACAGTCATCGTTATGCTAAAGGATTAGCATTAGCATCCGATTCTGATTCTCAAAGTCAAATTAAACTTTATTGTCATCTCTGCTATTTACTGTACAAGATACAGAGAGACGAGGCGATGTGGCTCCAGCTGTAACAGTGCAAATAAGGCACATAGAATAAGCAATATACAAATAGAATGTAAAATATACACTTTAAACTACAAGTAGAATATACAGTATAAATGTTAAACATTAAGTAGAATTTACATTTGATACAAAGAATGAATGATTCTTTTAGATTTGAATTTCAGAATGTTGCACCACAACAAGATTTAGGTAAAATTCAGCAGAGGTCTGAAAAGTACACGCATTCTTCACTCAAGCAGAAGTACACATACATTAAAAGACTTAAAGTCTTAAAAGACTCTAGTAAAAGTTGAAGTATTGACTCGACTTCTTTACTCAAGTTAAAGTGAAAAGTACAGGCTCTTAAACATACTTAAAGTATGAAGTCCCCTTGTGAAGGACAAAACAAGCATTTTAGGGCAACGCTGACTGGACTCCATGTCCAAGCGTTATGTAGAGCGCGAGCAGAGAAAAATAAAGCCACATGATACATAAAGCTGCATTGTTCATTACCGTCGTTATACATGATGATCACCTCTATCCTAAACACATCATACAGCAAATATTATAGAGCTGTAAAGAGCAATGTAGAAATAAACTCAACTCAACTGAAGTGAATTTGGTGGAGCTGAGCTTCTTTCTGCACCGCAATCACCACATCATTTCCCACCGAGTTGCCGCCTGCTTTTAGTTCCCTTTTCTCTCTCTTTCATGCTCTCGGTTTATCGTGTTTATCGTGTTGTGCGTCATGTGCTAAGACCAATACACCAATGGGATTGTCTTTTCTGTGTGTGTTTACTACATTTTTAAGCCTCCAACAATGTTGAGTTGTCTGGATGATTATTATTGATACAGAATAGGTAAAACATAATTACGCCTAATAAACGTAATTTAAATTAAACAAGGTTAACGAGACTGATTTGAAAATGTAAGCAGTAGAAAGTACAGATATTCATGCTAAAATTGTACATAGTAAAAGATAAAAGTTGGCACAAAAATAAATAGTCAAATAAAGTACGGATACTGAAAATTCCACTTAAGTACAGTAATGAAGTAGTTGTACTTTGTTACTTCCCATCACTGAAATTCAGCATTGACTCTTGTGATGCTTTGCTCTTTAAAACCTGTCATATACAGTACATCTTTAATACACTGTCCAAAAAGGGAGCTGTGTACCTTGGCAAATTATTTTAACAAAATGTTAATAGATTTTTCACTGCTGAATTTAGAATTAAATATATAAGTGATTATTATGTTGTTGACTACATCTTAAATATGTAGCTTTGCAAAATTCCTAAAATGCATAAATTGTCTGGAGCAAAGCATCACTAAAGAACAGCAGCTTTTTGCTTTTGTTCAATTTCTTGAACTTTCTTTATAAATTGTAACTGCAAAAATAAATTGTAGTTGCTGTTGAATTTTGGTGATAAACTGGCAATGAATTATTCATCAATAAAGTTATCGCACAATGTTAACAAAAAAATATTGTTTTTATGTTAAAAATACATGACAACTTTAGTAATGAAAAAAAAGCCATTATACTTTATACAACACTAGACATTTGAAGTTTTAAGATCTTGTCATTTCACGAAATGTTTAACGTGCACTGGGTAATTTTATAATCACTTTGTTAAAATTTTTATTCTGAATTCAAGAAAATTAGGAAAACTTGCCAAAATTATGGTAATTAAGGTAAGAAGTGTTTTTTTGACTGACATCATTGCTTAAGTGAATTTTTGTGCCTGACGTGAACACTTTAATGAATAAACTCTCTAAATGCCAGATTCTCCATCTCAATAACTAAATGTTTAAAGTATAATTTCCTCTTCATCAAACCCAAAGTGAAGACTCTCTGCTTCTCTCCGTCTCCTGATCGTGGGAACTGTGGGATTCCTTATCTCAAGGCTGTCCAAACAGATGAAATCGCTCATCGATACTGCAGGAGATGGATCTCCGTTTCATCAACAAATTAAGATCTTTATTTGGTTTCGCCCGGGTCAATTCGGACTTAATGAACAAAGTGAAAAATCCCAGCTATGCTGACGCTGGCGGTCATTGTGCGTTTATTGCAGTTTTACCCCCGGGACTGGGCCGCTCTAATCGGAATCAGGACCAAAGAGTTAACCTCAGCAACCCGCTGCCCTGGTCACGCTCTAAACCCCCCACTTCTACCCCCAACTAAACTCTCCCTCATCACTGGAGCGATGGAGCGAGAGAGGGAGAGAGAGAGAGAGAACGGGCAAACCTCCTCCTCCTCCTCCTCCTCCTCCTCCTGAGTTTCTAATATCTTCCCCAAAAAAATCCCTCTAGGCCTGAAACGTCTTGGGTGTTCCTACATCTTTCCCAAAACTGTGCCCACAGCCACATTAAGAAGGCAAACAGAAATAAAGTAAGAAAAAAGAAAGAAAGAAATACAACAGAGAAAAGGAAATAAATAAATAAATACATAAAGCACAAAAAAAGAAAGAAAGACAGAGAGAAACAGCAAGAATGAAAGAAAGAAAAATGAAAGAAAGAAGGAAACACTAAATAGAGACAGCAAGAAAGAAAGAAAAAAGAACAAAGAAATGAAAGAAAGAAAGAAAGAAAGAAAGAAAGAAAGAAAGAAAGAAGGAAAGAAACATAAAAGACAGACAGCAAGAAAGCAAGAAAGAAAGAAAAAAGAATGTATGAAAGAAAGAAAGAAGTACAGGTCTGTGCATGCCAATAGAAACTGAGTGAAAGAATGACAGTTTCTTTCTTTCTTTCTGTCTTTCACACACACTTCTCTTCTGACTTCTTTCTCTCTTTTATTAACAATCTCTCTCCCTCCCTCTCTCCCTTTCTCTCCCTCTCTCTCTCTCTCTCTCTCTCTCTCCCTCTCTTTCTTCCTCCCTCTCTCCCTTTCTCTCTCTCTCTTTCCTTCTCTCCCTCTTTCCCTCTTTCTCTCTCTCTCTCTCTCTCTTTTTCTCCCTCTCCCTCTCTCTTTCTCTTTCTCTCTCTCCCTCTCTCTCTCTCTTTCTCTCTTTGTCTCCCTCTCTCTCTTTCTCTCTCCCTCCCTGTCTCTCTCTTTCTCTCTCTCTCTCCCTCTCTTTCTCTTTCTCTCTCTCTCTCTCTCTCTCTCTCTCTCTCTCTCTCTCCCTCTCTCTCTCTCTCTCTGAGGTAATGAACCCTAAGTGAGCTGCTCTGTGGTAATCTAATCCACACGCTGCTGGTGTTGGGTCTGCTTCCAATAAAGTGTCATTTGGTCCGTCTGGAACAGATTGGCCCACCGTGATGGGGCTGAACTCTTGCCCGGGTGAGAAGCTCCTGCACCCTAAATCCACCCCTCCACCCCAAACACCCCCTCCATCCCCTTAAACCGCCCTACCCCCCACAAACCTGCCCGGGGTCAACGTCGGACGCTTAGCCACGACACAGCCACGATGCTCGCTACTCTCAGCCCGGGTCTGGTCCAAATTTGGGAGCTACAGATTTCCTTTCATTCTAAAATATGCTCAGTGTTAACAGGTGCACAAAGTGTTTGTTACAAAACCAGACCTGTTCGATACTGAGATTCACGGTCGCACGCTACGCAGTTCCACTCTCCGCCACCGGAGGCTGTTCTGTCCTGTGTTCCCCGTCCTTGCTAATGATCATTATCCTGATGTGCTACACCTGTGTTCACGATATTTAAGCCTGCCTTTTGCCCTGTGTGTTTGCGTTGTGTCTTGTGTCCTCTGTGGAGCTGTTTCCTCTTTGGTTTTGTTCAGTTTGTTATTAAACTTTAAGTTTAAATCTCGCACCTGCACTCGTTTGCACCTCCATGAGGCTGACAGTTACAAACTTGCTTCTGATTCTGATCAATACTAAAATTTACAAATACGCCTCTAGCATTACAAATGCATTTCTGATACTTTTTGATACAACACGGTGACACTGTGGTTAACTTTATCCTGCACAACCCCGGTTGGGATTAAGTGATTCTGATAATGCATGAATGAATAAATTATAAATAAGCTCCTAAAACTTTTTGAAATTGACTGGCTTATGATACTGTTCAGTAGTGAGAATTACAAACTCACTCCTTACACAAAATATCTGATATTGTTCAATAGTGAGAATTACAAACTTCTGATACTGATCAATACTGAAATTTTATAACTCACTGCTGACACTGATCAATACTGAGACAAACTCACTTATGACACCTATCAATACTGAAACTTACAAACTCACTTCTGATACCGATCAATTCTAAGATACTGATCAATACTGAAAATGAGAGACTCACTTCTGATACTGATCAATACTGAGATACTGATCAATAGTGAGACAAACTCACTTATGACACTTATCAATACTGAATCTTACAAACTCACTTCTGATACTGCTCAATACTGAGATACTGATCAATACTATGATAAGGATCATTACTGAAGCTTACAAACTCACTTCTGATACTGATGAATACTGAACTACTGTTCAACACTCTGATACTGATCAATACTGAAGATTACAAACTCACTTCTGATACTGATCAATATTGAGATACTGATCAATACTGAAGCTTACAAACTCACTTCACGATATTTCTCCGTGACTCTGTAGAAAACCAATTCAGCTTGGCGTGTTTATAACAGGCTTTAAACGTTTTAACCTCTGAGTCCAGGTTCCGAGTTTCAGGTTAACTGTCAGTGCAATAAAAGCCTGTTATTTCTGAGATAACTCACTACTTGTGCGCTCGGTGACTTTAGGAGCTCGCTCGCTCGCTGTTCGACATTACGAGCCTCGTCAGCCCTCATTTCCTTCCAAAATTGTTTCGGGGGAATGTTTTGGGTCAGAGCTTGCCACGATGCTGTTGTCACCCGCTACCTGGTGAAAACATCGCTGGAATGAAGTCATGAAGCAGGACGACAAATCTGACTGCAAGTACAGTTTAATGGCACAAACAATAAGCCAAAAGACATCATGAAAAGACAAATCACTAAACGTTCTTCTTCTTTTTACATTTTTAGTTGTTGTTATGCCACGTTTACACGTAGCCGGGTATTTACAGAAACAGCTATTTCCCCCTCTCCGTTTTCAAAAATATCCGTATTTACACCAGAGCGATTTCCAAAAAGTATTTATGTACACAAATTCGTATAAATATGCCGGCAAGAGCTATTATAAAACTTAGTCGGCGGTAATTTGTTTTAACCACCGTTGTCGATTTTAAACATAGCTTACAGATCAAATAACAGTCGTGGACTAAAAAGCACTGTTGTAAGTCGCTGTGGATAAGAGCATCTGCTAAATGCTGTAAATGTAAATATAGGTGGCAGTGTAAGGAGAAGCATAAAGCCATGTTAGCCAATCAGAATCCTGAAAACAACAAAACAACGTATGACACGACTTCCTGTTCCCATAACAATCAGACAAACCAACTGTAAACAAATGTTGCGCTGCTGATGCTAATGCATTTACTGTCGCATACTGTGACGTTTGAAAAGTTATAAGGTATTTAAGGGTGTAGTCACACCTGCCTTGTTTAGTTTGGCTTCTTAAAACCAAAGACGTTTTCCTCCCTTGGTTTGGGCCTTTTGAGCAGGCGCAGACCCAGCTGCAGAGGTCATCTCGGTTCGGTTTCAAACCAACAAGTTTTGGATTTAACGGGCTCCAGTTGTTGTAACGCATTATGCGAAACAATAGTTTGGATAACCACACAACACACAGACGTGTATAGCCAGTGCTAGAAATGAGCTGTAGGCTCACATGGAGCGCCAAGGAGAGCTCTCCTTCGCAGTCGTCTTGCAACACATCTTTGCCGTTGCTAGATTACTAGCATCATGTTGTAAAACTGGCTTTTGATGCTCAAATATTTCTGCATACGCATGTAACTGTATAAAACATATCGCTATAAGGACAAAGGGAACAGCATGAAAAATCTTCATGATTGCGTTCATGGCCGGCGCTTCCATAACACGCATCATGCACCGTGCGTAGGGCACCAAGTGCCGGAGCAGGTGCCAAAAAAATCGGCTAATGGAAAATCACCGTTATCATAATAATCATAATGACGACATATTTAAAATTAAACTGTTGTGCTTATGGCACCCAAATGGCTAGCACCGGTCATGATTGTGTACTTTCACTTTGGGCTTCCTGCTTTACCCCGCCCCACACGTTTCTGTCCAATGGTTGAATGACCTTAGCATGCATGTGGAATTGTTTACAAATTCTGCTCCACTTGCAAGACCTACAATGTCGAAGCGAATCGCACCAAAGCAAAAAAGAACATTTTATTTGGTCCGGATCAAAGCAAGTGAACTAACGGACTTTCCCGATGTGAACACACCCTAAGGCACGCAGAAAATATAACTAAACACGCCGTTGTTTTAAGAAATCTGTGTTTTACACAGATCCACCTGGTTGTTATGTTTACATTTCAGTTCATGCCTTTCAGTTTTGCTGTTTATCTTCATATTTTTTTCCTTGATTTTCATTAAAAAATAACATTTGTCAATATTTTGCATATGAAATGTCTTCTATTAATAAAGACCATAATTAACATAAAATTTAGGCTTTAAGAAACTTAACAAGTTTGATATTTCCATGAATATTGACAAGCATATCAATCCAGAAAGATATTATGAGAGGTAATGACAAGAATCCAGATCATGAATGCATAAAGAAATCTAATATCCGCTTTAAACCCAAAATATTCAAAATTTCATTGTTTATTACATAGTAATTACTATTTAGTGATACAGTAATTACAGATTACAGCAATATTTAAGTGTTACTGATAAAATCTGGGATGTTTTCCTTAATTAAATTGAGATACATGGTAATATCTGAATCACGTCGGAATTGGTTGTGAATTGCTTTTTCTTCAAATCATCAGCATCAGACTGATTTCACCTCAGCAGAATGAGCAACTGATTTAACATTAGAACTGTCTCTCTATCCTAGCTGATTTAACTAACGTTGACTGAAGCGGCCTCTAAAAGATGATGGTGAATAATTCAATAACTTGGTTACCGACACAATATTTTGAATGTGTCACAATGTTTCACGCCAGCAGAACTGTTGTTTTTGTGTTGTTGGGGGGTCTGGGTCTTGAAAACCATACTAAAAATGTAAATTTAAGAGCATTTTTCTCCTAAATGCCTGATGTGGGTCAGACCCAAAAATTTTTGAGCACTATGGAGTCGGACATCTTCCTCCCTTGTTCTTCTCTCCCTCCTCCTCCTCCTCCCAGAAGCCCCTGATTTAAGAGTCCTAATAAACATGATATAGTGCTCACAGACATTGCTTAGACAGGAATGTAACCCCCCCCTCAACACACACACACCCTACTAAGACATTTGTTCACTCCTGCATGCTGTGGTGTAGGTTTTAACATGTCATTCCGTCTACTGACATTTCATCATAAAATTGGAACTTTTTGTCCTGCTAAAAAAAATGGAAGAAGTTTTAATGCCATAAAAATTGAACTAAAATCATTTGTATCTATTAGACATGGTTCTAAAATACCAGCTGCTAAATGTGAATCTGCTAAACTCCATCTGGTCATCTTATTAAGCTTATTAATTCCTAATTTTCCCTCCATCTTGATGGTAACTGTCATGGTGCGGTTGCAGGAAGTGGATGAGGACACTAATGCAGGCATACAAAAACAGGTTTATTGAGGGGAACAGAAACCAGAGAACAAACTGGGCAAAAACGGGAAAAACAGAGTCCACAAAAAACAGTAAAAACTGAGGTCCAAAAGACGGGTGGAGCTCGTGCCCCCAGTGAGCGTGGCTGTGGCCAAAAACGGGAGAGCCTCCGTGGGGAAACCAGGAGAAGGAGCGCCTTGCACTCCTCAAACACCCACGAGGCGAAACAGAAGCGATCCCGGCGCTGTGCCGGATCGGAGTGGGGAAGAGGACCTCACTGGTGAACACGAGCCTGGGGAGCAAACAAGAAAGAGGAGTGAAAACAAAGAAGCAAAAAGGGGCAATTCAAAAAGGGACAAAAACCAAACCAGAATCAAAAAGGGGCCAAAGTCCAAACAGGGGAACAGGGCAGGAAGGGTCCAAAATCCAAATGAAGAAGGGAGCAGGAACAGGAAATCCAAAAAACCAAAAACACGACACAAACAACCACACATTTCATGAGGGAGACAGACTCGGAGACACTTGGGTTAAACTGGTTTAAATAAGAGCACAGGACTCAACAAACGAGTGCTCTCACCAATCCCAAACTCAAGGCAGAACGAGACACAGCTGAACTCAATGATAAGCGAGGGGTGTTCTAAACAGACACTGACCTACTGGGAAGGGAGCACACAGTGCAGACAACATACCAGGAAGTAGGGTGCGCTCTAGACAGGGAGTGACTAATCAGAATGGCACAAAGTGCAGACACAGAGCCCAACAGTGAGGAGCAAGCTAACACAGAGAGCTAAGGCTAACTCGAGGAGACATGAGGAGCACACGCACTCACACACACACACCGCAGACACACCACCCAAAGTGAACCCAGAAGACCAGAAACAATAAAACAGATACTTATCTGGGTTCACGGTGGCATGGTCCCGTCCAAGTCGGGAAAATATGGAAAGTTGAAAGTGATTAATTCCCATTTTCACACATATACTGGCTAGAATTCCGAGATATAGCTGAAAAAAAGTATTAATTTTATATTCTAATATGAGGGAAAGTCAAAAATTATCGGCACTCTCGTCTTTTCAGTTACGCAAATCAGGGGTTAAAGAAGTACGTAATTATTCCATGTCACGTCTTCTTCCTTTTAGATGCACTTACAAGCTTGCGTATTCCCTCCAAGATGACGGTTTTCGGTTGGTCGCACAACCATTTACGTATCGCTTCCTGCACTCTTTTGTAGGAAATTGACGACCTCGTAAAGCATCTTTGAGCGGTCCAAGGAGATGATAGATGGAAGGTGCGAGATCCATGCTGTAAAGAGTATGTTCCAGCACCTCAAAACCCAATTGGCCGTGTGTGGGGGGCGCACATTGTCCTGAAACAACAACACTCTCTTCGACAATTGGCCTCAGCGTTTGGTTCGAATTGCTGGCTGCAGATTGTTGGCCAGCAGATCACTGTATCTTGCACTGTTGATCATACACCTATTTTCCGGGTAGTCCTTGGTGCACACTGCTAGCAGAGCGGCCATGTTTACACTGTAACAGCAGCAAGAAAAATCACGCAATCAGGTTCAGACCATAAGTAAGCATTCACACACAGTATATGGCTGAGAGTGTAAAATGTACAGGTTGCTTTTCTTTTATGAGCTATTGCAGTTGCAGGTGTGTGAAAAATAACAAAACCGTCCATATTTTAATATATAAGTGCAATTCTGTTTTTATAGCAGCTATTCCATGTGTTATATTCCAACACCTATACACCTGGTTCAGTTTGCTGATTAGAGGAAACAGAGCTCAGCACATGAGGACACCGTGGACCATATTCTTTAAATGACGTCATTGTAAAATAATATCTGTATAGTTTGCAACTTCCAGTTTAGATTATGATCATTAACTCCATAAGATAATACAATAATACATAGGATAATTTACTCCAAAATGTTTTGGAATTTTGAATTAAGCATGGTAAAGTTATAAACAAACATTGACTTGTATATTTTACACAGACAGCCACAAACTGTAAAATGAATGAATCAGAAATAAAGTGACGTGGCCTTTTACTTCTTCTCTCTTTTCTGAAGCTTTATAAGCACACATGGCAAAAGTGTGGATAATTTTTGACCTTCCCTCATATATGTGACCCTCCACAGCAAAACCAGTCGCTTGTTGCAACAGAGGTTTCCAAGAAAAACGACCGTTTATGTTGCGTGGGGTAAAATTTTGGATTTTTTGTTTTTAGCGTTTTGAAACAGTGGAAGGTCTATACTGTACTGTTGTGAATAAATTCCGCTGAAAAACTTACCCTTTCCATCCTAAAAACGTGACTTTCTTTAGGTGAGCAATTCAATTCCAGCAGAATGTTAAAAGTTTGTGTTTTGACCGCTCTACTCCAATATTTACGGTAAATCTACTCATTGACTAGCGTGAAGATATTTCTCCAGAATCCATCTTCGTCTCCCAAGTTCAGTTAACCTAACGCAGGTAGGCTATCCGTGTGGCTATGAAGGCAGCGTAGTCTACCGTAAATGCCAACGTAGCCGCGACCGCACCAAGCGTCTGTGAGTGCTACGGTGATAGTCAACTTCAAAGGCAGATTTCTCCGTTTCTCACTTGGCGTGACAGGAGAAACCCGACTCCTTTGAATGTTGATATCTCAGTCATATGTCGTCCCATTCATCCCATATAGGTATCGTTTTGTAATTTGATTTATGCCCCTTCATGAAAACATAATAACTCAATTTTGAAAATTTGTGACAAGCGACTGGTTTTGCCGTGGAGGGTCACATATGATGTTAAAAATGTCTTAAGAACTTTACATTACAGTCATTAAATCTATTCAACAGCTTACTGATATTATTTGAAATCAATTCTGCATAGAAAAGTTAGTGGTGAATGTGGAGCATATAAAATTAAATTAAAATCAATTTTATCAGTATTTCATCTACAATAACTCTCACCTATAGCTTCTACACAGAACTCCAGATGTCCTCATAAAGACCAGGACTAGAATAACAGCAGCGAGGGAAGAAATGCTGGATTTCATTCACCAGCCACTCTATTGGGGCAGTTGGTAGCATAACTGTTAGGCTTTTTGCCCAATCATCAGTAGGAATTCTGGATCAGTAAAAGGTACCGCTGAGGTACTCATGAGCAAGGTACTGTCCCCAAGCGCTGCTCCCTGGGAGTTGCCCATGTTAGCTGCCCACTGCTCCTTCACGGATGGGTCAAAAGCACCTTTGACATTTGGGTGTACCGTAGGCTGTGCTGTACTGTTTTCAATGATGACAAGTAATCACTCACTTTCACTTTAAGAAGAAATTTGTTGGTAAATTCCACTTACACAGTGAATTTTATTTATGCGCTGATTTATTGTGTCGAAAATTGGTTTATTGGATTTTTTGTATTTAAACGTGTAAACTTTCTTAAGAACGGATTAAAAACATAACCTGTATAAATCCCATGTTAGAATTTTACCTAATACTGACTTCAAGTCGCTATACTAGCCGCATAGCCAAGTAGCAGCGAGCTACAGCAACCTAACAGTCCAGGCCGTGTTGTGCCAGACGGACGGCGGTGGTGACTGCGGTCTGGTTTTTATGCATTTAACGAAAGGCGTGCGGCTTTTGAAAGCGCTTTTGGGAGGGCGGGGGGTGGTGGGTGGGGACGAGGGTCATGGCTGGCTAATCAAAATGCAATTTGCTTTTTGCGGCCGAGGCCCTGCGCTGACCGTCACGAGAGAAGCCGAAACAAGCCGGATTTACGAGGTGCCTGCCAGCTTTTCTTCCCCAGTGCAAATCTCCTGGCACACACACGCACTCACACACACAAGGTCTGGAACACAGGCCTCAACATGGCTGCCCCACACACACATGTCTCTCATTACCAGCTCCATACAGTAGCCATTCTTTTTCACTCACACACACCCCCACTATTCCTCCTCCTCCTCCCCCTCCTCCTCTTCCCCTCGTCCGCCGTTCCTTCGCGACGCTTATTACCAATGTAGCACACAGGTTGGGGAGTTTGTTACTGATTTATGTGCCACAGGTGCACCCTTTTAAAAAACGCCTCGTAGCCGAGTCGAGCCATAAACGCCTCCCCGAGTCGCTCGGACCCTAACAGAGTAGAGTCTGTCCTTCGGCGCAAACGTAAACCCCCCCACACCACCACACTTCCCTCTGTCGTATCGCACCGCATTAGGTCATTCAATTAAAATAAAAAGCAGTCGAAGGCAAGTTCATTTACGAGCCCCGTAACGAACGCTGCCCTTCAGCTGACTGAGCAATTAGCCTTCATCGGGTTTCCCGGGTTACCGCTGTCAGAAATACGGTCAGAGTCGTTTTAAAAATGTTTAAATCTGATAAGTATATTTGTTTTGCGGAACTTTACGAAGCCCCTAAAAGAAAGCAGTGAAAAAACAAAAAATAAATGCATGAACACGTTTTTTTTCACGTTTTTTCATTGAGCACAAAAAGTTTTAGTGTGAGCACAAAATGTTTTCACACGTGCATGACATTTCTCTGTGTGTGGATGACAACATGTCTTTGAATGACCGTGAGATACTTCGCATGTTTACGAGATGTTTGCAACTGGACGTGATTTCCAAATGTCAGTTAAAACAAATTCTTTCGAAAACATCTTGTGCTCATGTAAAACTCTATTTTTTCCTCTTTGTTCCCTTTAGGGGCCTTGTAGAACACAGATGCCATCTAAACTTCTATATTTACTGCCAAACGTTGAAGGATAAGCAGAAAAACAGGGTCAACTCACGGTCCATCTGATCAGGCCGTGTTGCTATGAATGTGTCGGGCGAGATATTTATAGCAGTCGCTGCGAACGATAAGGCTATCGCGTTGCACAGAGCAGCTACAGGAACGAATGGTGCATTTGTAGATTTTCAGGGTAAGAATTTTAACCGTTATTATGTTTTCTACCCTCTATAAGCTGTAAGTCAGGAATAGCTCTGAGTTTTACAACTTCACTTTGCATCTAGATTTTGAAAACCCTCAATATCAATAAAACGATCCAATTTTACGTGAGTGAGTGATTGTCATTGTAAACACAGCATAACGCAGCTCGACACACAGGTCATCACAACGTACCGTAACCTCTGCATTTGACCCATTCGTGAAGGGACAGTGGGCAGCTGACATACAAAACTCAGGGAGCAGTGCTTGGGGACAGTACCTTGCTCATGAATACCTCAGTGGTACCTTTTACCGGTTCAGGACTTGAACCAGCGAACACTACCAGGACCCTAAGGACTGAGGAAACGTCTTTACTGGATGACATCTCAACCAAAAAACATACTTTGTCAACATTGTTAAAGATAAAACTTGCATAATCAAAATGTATTCTAAAATGCTAATTTGCTAAAATATAATCCATAAAAAAGCAACTTTCTGCAGTGGTTGTTGCGTCTGTTTGCAGCTCTTTTTGCTAAAAATAGTGCTTGACAAACTTTAAAGGCATCAAGCTGAAATTTCAGTCCCCAAAATGCGATCTGGGATCTAAAAATATTTGCTGAAACATTTCCTTCATCCTCTTCGGCATTTCCCGCCGTCTGACGTTGGCTAATTCAGTGTAAGGTCTGTTCAGTGTAAACGTCCAGCTGAGGAATGAATGTTTCGGCTCAGCTAATAAGAGCTGATTAAAAGGTTGGGATGGAATCTGTAAGAGAAAGTTGCTGCGTTTTCGGGAAACATCACGTGTTTAGTCCAGTTCTGCACAACCGCAGTGACCTCCAAAATACAAAGTTGGGTTAAGTTTGGGTTTAGGGGCAGACCTTGAAGTTTTTAAACACACTCATCATTATGTCTATGGAATAACCCCCCAAAATATAGTGAATTAAACGTGCGTGTGTCAGTGTGTTTTGGAAAATAACCAGCACAATGCCTCTACCTCAAATTTTTGGCTATTTTTAAGATTGTGGCCAAAACTGGTACTGCAGGCAAATTCAAAACACTGTAGCACGTTGTTTCCCGCTCCCAGACTCGAGGTTGCCAGATATGTTGGCGGATCTTCATATTTGACCAACCTAGTGTCTAATGTTACGTTTGGTGTTGCCATAATTAGCGTGCTAAAGTACGCACCGTTACCACACTGTCTCAGCATAACGTGATGCTGATGTTAGCCATCACAAGTCACTGTTTTTGTCACCGCGTCGATGACCCACCTGTACATGGGCTAGGATCTTCAGGATTTCGCAATGTTGCGATCGTAACTCAAAGCAAATTCAGCCAATCGCTGCGAATATATTACTACCGTGAAATTTTGAACAATTACTGCAACTTTTCCGCAATTTTTGACCAATCATTGTCATTTCCCGCAAAATGTTTAGTCATATGTCAGCAAACTCAGTTCCTTGTTAGTTTGCAGATCCTTGTTTTGTTTCTGCTTTGGTCAAGACGTTTTTTGAGAGTCATAGCGAGGCCTTTTACTTTTAGTAATATCAAACGTTTGGGGCAGTTGGTGGCCTAACGGGTGTTCGCCTCGTGATCAGAAGGTTGCAGGTTTGAATCCAGGGCCGGGAAAGTTACCACTGAGGGACTCATGAGCAAGGTACTGTCCCCAGGCACTGCTTCCCGGGCTCTTGTTAGCTGCCCACTGCTCCTTCATGTGCTGTGGTGTGTTCACAATGACAAATAGTCACTCACTTTCACTTTTGTAATCCAGAATGCTTGCAGGTGCAGCTCAGTGGTAACTGGTAACCTCAGGTAAGTGGCTCCTCAGATTTTTTTGTTGCTTAAATGAATTTATCAAAAATAATATATAATTTATGTGTAAAATGAATTACTAATGTACAAAATATACTTTATATCAAATCTTTATTATTTATATGGCTTATTATACACAACATGGAACAAAGTCCTGCAAAAAATACATTTTAAAATACAACAAATACCCATCTCAATTTGACAAAAAAAGGATAATTTATTTCTGTTTTTGCCTTCTTTTTGCCTTTCAATTGGTTGATCTTGTCTTTCACCACCGAGGCCAAGGTCAGGGATCTTAGGCTTAAAGAGGTGACAACTGCTCGAGACTAAATTTAGCTCAGCAGAGACAATATGGACTGGTGATTTTTTTATTATAGCACAAAATATTTATAAGAAATCTATGAATTTTACTCTCTTCAAGCCTTTCACTCTCGTTCTTTCACTCCGATTTGAAAGAACGTAATCGTTTGGGACAACCGCGAGCAAAAGACTCGGGTGCGGGGAGGGGGTGCTCTCGAGCTCCTGGTCAGCTCTACTTGTGACATGACATTAATTCTTCAGAAAGAGGCATGAGAACCACCACATCACAGCGCCGTGTTGGACGTGTTTGTCACCGATGTGCAGCGCCGCAGCATTTGGAAGCAATTTGACGTCATTAATATGAGAATTATTTCAATTGTAATAATTGCGGGTTAAACGGTGAGAGCATGTGTTAGGTATTCTAGACTATGGAACTGCTGACAAAGAGCCTGCCAAGGGATTGCCACACACACACACACACACACACACACACTCTCACACACACACTCACACACACACTCACACTCTCACACACACTTCTATAAAGGTCTATAGGTGTTGAAGTTGATTTGATTAAGGCTAAAAGACTAAAAACACTAATGTTTTACTAACTTTATAAGGACATTGACACACCATAAAACATGCAGACAACTGGAAACAGCTCTAGTTGATACCTTCAGGTAAATCCAATAATAAAATAAACATTTAAACCATCATGACCTGGATTATAATAATTATTTAAGTTCTAATTATAATTTAAAAAATATATATTTTAAAATTCCCAGATGCATTTGCATTAAAGGACATCTCCTGATCTGATCTCTATCACTTTATAACACTTTTATGATTAATTATTTGCCAAAAACAATGGCAAATTTACTCAAATCAATAAAATCTTGCAGATGACAATTATTGTAATTACTTTTTACATTCTGCTAATAATTTCTCTAGTGTGTTTTCATGCAAAAAACTCTTAAAAATACACAGACCCTTCAGGAATTTGCGATGTTGTGATCGCAACTATTAACGCACATTCAGCTAATTCCGCAAATTCATTAAGATCGTACAATTTTGAACAATTACCACAACTTTTCCACAATTTTTAACCAATAATTGTTGTTTTACACAAGATGCTGAGCCATGCGTCAGCAATCTCACTTCCTTGTTAAGTTTAGAAGAAGCAGAAAATGATTAATGGTTAATATAAATAATAGTGGCTTTGTTCCCGCAAATTCTAATTAATTGTTAAAGGATCATTATAAGGGGGGACAAAATTGCAAATTTTTCCACAACTTTGACTCGTTTCTGCAACTTTCTTGCAACAAAATGCCAAAAAACACCACAACTTTCATCACAGCTTTTTTTTAACAAGCTGCCTGACATTTTAGACTGTAACAACAAACAAACAATTGTTCATTAATCATAATCGAGGTAAAATGTTCAATTATTTGGGATATTGAATTATGGTCAGTTCGCCCAGTTCTCCCTGCCCCATTTTGCACAGGTGCCTCATGAGTACTGTGACCTTGTTGGCACCGTTACGATCTCATCACCACAACCCCAGCGACTGCCAGTCGTAACCTGAGCAATTGTAGCCTCGTCCGTCTAGCACATAGCAAATCGTTCCATTATTGTTCCAATTTTCGAGACGGGTAACCCACAAGTCGGACAGAATCCCGGCTCTCGGTCAAACTCTGCCGTTTTCCTGCCTTCGCCCTCCGCGGTTTGACCCCCGAGTGACCTTCGGAGTGCTGCAGTCGTGAGAGAGAAAGAAAGAGAGAGAAAGAAAAGAGAGAAATCTGGATCGGTTTAACCTTCGCCGGGTCTCGGAGGTGGGTGGTACGGCACATTTTACGCGGCCGTGTAAAGACTTGACAAGACTCTATTAACCGCTACGCCACTGCCGGTCAAACCAAAACGCTCATCCTTCGGGCATTTTCGTGAGTGTTTATGCGTGTTTACGTGCGTGTGTCCATAAATGGCTGCAAGGGGGTGGTCTAAACGTCTTTAAAAAGGTGAGTTCTGAGTTAAGGATGAGTTCCGCTACCGGAAGGTCAGCAAAAACGAGACTACCGAAGCTAAAATTCCTCGGCCAAACCCCGGAGGCCCGTAAAAAGCCGTTTAAACAAAGATTTTAAGGAGGAGGCTTTGTGTAAAGTGCGCCGGGGTCGGTGTGTGAGAAAATGAAAGCCGTAATTGTCCGCATTCCAACGCTTTCGATACATAAACGTCGGCGAGCGTCGTCTGCGCAAAGGGCAGCTGTTAGCAATTTCGGCCAGCGGATAATGATCAGAGCTACATGCGAAGCTGCGTTCCTCTGACAGGCCTCGCCGTGCTGGGAGGGGGTTCGAGATGGCGGAGGAACGCTTGGTTTAGTTTAAATAACCTTGGATGGAGTTTGGGGGTGGGGGGGCGAAAGGAACCTCCTCGTGGCACGTTAACCAGCCGTCACTACGGGTCGGGAAGAGGGAATGAGTGGTTGCTGAGGTTTTGGGAGTGAAGACGTCTGGGCCGGAAATACGAAACATCACACTACACAGCTCACGCCATTTTTGGATAGAGGGGAGAATTTTTTACAAATGCAGCAGTAGTTTGACACTTGTCTGTGAACCAAGAGGTTGTAGGTTTAAATCCAGCTCTGTCTCATCTCCAGCACCGTCACCCCTGAGCCCCTGAGCAAGACCCTTAACCCCAAGTTGCTCAAGAGAGACTGTCAATGTCATTAACAAATGGAAATGTCTTTGGATAAGATTATTTAGCCATCACTGTAAATATAAGTTTTGATGCTCACAAAGACGCCATTGCAAAGTTGCAAATGCATAAGAACCTATCTTTAGGCAACTGCACGAAATCCAAGCAGGTTTGAGTCTGGCCAGCAATTGGATGGAAGACAAGGCCGTTTTGCTGCTTGCTTCTTTTAGAGGTGTTGGTGGGTCCAACAGGGGGAGCTAAACTGTCCGTACCAACCCCACTGTCCCTGTGCAGTGATGGAAACACGGTGCTGTAAAAATGGAGACATAAAAGTGAAGTCCTGACTCTCAAGACTTATCGGGGGTCATAAATGCTTATCAAATGGTCATACTGCAATGAACAATAAGAGTAGTAGTAGTAGTGGTGGGGGTGGTGGTAGAAATAGTAATAATAGTAGTAGTAGTAAATTTAGCAGTGGTAGCAGTAGTAGTAGTAGTAGTATTAGTAGAAGTAGTTGTAGTAATTGTTTTAACATTAGAAGTAGTAGTAATAGTAGTGGTAGTAATAGTAATAAGAGGAGTAGTAGTAGTAGTAATCATTTTAACAATAGTAGGAGAAGTGGTAGTAATTGTTTTAACATTAGAAGTAGTAGTAATAGTAGTGGTAGTAATAGTAATAAGAGTAGTAGTAGTAGTAATCATTTTAACAATAGTAGGAGTAGTGGTAGTTGTAAAGTTAGTAGTAGTAGTAGTAGTAGAAGTAGTTGTAGTAATTGTTTTAACATTAGAAGTAGTAGTAATAGTAATGGTAGTAATAGTAATAAGAGTAGTAGTAGTAGTAATCATTTTAACAATAGTAGGAGTAGTGGTAGTTGTAAAGTTAGTAATAGTAGTAGTAGTAGAAATAAAATGAACAATAGTAATAGTAGTAGCAGCAGTAGTAGTCATTTTAACAATAATAGCAGTAGCAGTAGTAGTAGTAGTAGTAGTAGTAGTGAAATTAATAGTATTTGTAGTAATAAAATCAGTAGAAGTGGTGATGATAAAAGTGGTTGTGATAAAAGTAATAGTAGTAGTAGTTTTAACTTTAGTACTAGTAGCAGTAGTAGTAGCAGACGTAGGAGCATTAATTGTATTAACAGTAGTATTAATAGCTATAGTGGTAGTAGTGATGGTATTATTGGTAATCATAGTAGTATTAACTGCAGTACTGGTATTAAGATAAATTGTAGTAGAAACAGTAGTAATAAATTTAACAGTAGTGTTAATAGCTGTATTTGTAATAGTAACTGTATTGATAGTAATAGTAATTGTGGTGGGAAATGCTAGTATAAGGAGCATTAATAGTCTCAGTACTAGTTGTAATAGTTATTTATAGCAATAATGACAGTTAATATAAAGCATCACCTGCTTTATACTAACTATGATCAAAACCTAATGCCGTCATGCCTAATGTTATACCTAAATGTAAATAATTTTGTATAATTGTGTATATTTATGCATAAATCTGTGCTGTTTTACTCCTAAAAGCAGTGAATTCTCCTTCTGATTTAACTCTCTGAGCCCCTGTGATTATGAGGTAGCCGTCTGGGCCGTTTGGTGCCCGGCATTGTTGAGGAGGTCACTGTGACTGGGGTTTAACCCCCATCGAGGATCAGATCTCCATCGTCCCCCCAAACAGGTGCACCCCCAACACCTCCTCCCCTTCCCCTTCCCTAACTTCGCTACGGGATTAACACGGCCCGCTAGCATTCCTCCCCACCGGCACCCGAGTGGAATGCGGTCCGGCCCGGAGCGGAGGAGAGTGAAGCGGAGCATTCTGGGGGTGGGGGAGTCGAGGCGGCGGTGAGGCGGGGGTCAGGTGAGACAAATGACCTGCAGCAGAGAAGATGAGCTTTACGAGCGAAGAGGGAGAGGTTAAAGGTGCAGAGGAAGCGGCGTCCCGGCCCGGATACGCCGCCCCACCCGCTTTAACACCGCACCACGCAGTGGGACTGGGGTCAGCGCAGAGGGCCAGGAAGACACTCAATGATTTCAGAACGGGGGGGTCGAGGTAAGAGACAACTGGAGTTCCACAAAAGAGACACACTTTGGTATGTATTCGAGAAACTGTAAAAGCTGTAAATACAGGAAGTCATAGATAAAAGTCTTTAAGCTCCGCCCACAGAAGGTTACTCATTTTAATATTTTACATTGTGATTTATATCATTTAGTGGAACAAAAACCCTGTTTTATTTTAATATTAATATATTTTGATTTAATAAAGGGAATAAAATGAAAAATAATAAATGTATGCAAGTATAATGTATTAAAATATAATTTTCTACACATTTCTAAATTATGATTTGGGAATGTTGGTCCCGAACATGGCATTCCTGAATAAATGTGTGATAATTCGATGTCATTAGTCAAAATAGTGAAATAAAAGTGTTAAATTTCTTGTAAAACTCAGAAATCTGATCAATCCATCAACATACTTGGGTATAGTGTTTTTAGTCATATGTCAGAAATATGACATTTTATTTATTTAATTTGAGTTCAGTTCGTTCAAGCCAAACCTCAGTCCGGATTTTAGGAGCGCGTCCGTGCTGATATGACGTGATGTGTGCGGTGAGGAGAGAGATCTGAATGCTGCAGGATTGAGGAGGATCATAACTAGTGCATATGTCAAATAAATCAGACACTGGAGACGCTTTGCCGTGACCTGGTTTGGCTTGATGGAAATAAAAGGGGGGATTCTGCTGGAAGGATCGCGAGGAATGAGAGGAGAGAGAGAAGATAGAGAGAGAGGAAGGACGAGGCGAGGGACAGAATACCGGGCGCCATGCGGAGCGACTCGTGAAACGCTATGCCGAGCCTAGGACAAGGAGAGGGCACCTCCAACATTAATCACTCTGTGTGTGTGTGTTTATGTGTGTGTTTATGTGTGTGTGTCTGTGTGTATGTCATCTTTACCAGAACTCAAATAGCTGTAAATACTCATACTAAATGCAAAACGTTGACTCATTACTCTTAAATAATTACTGGACTAATATTAATATTAACCGCTTCTGGTCATCAGGGATAGGCTTTGGAGTCTTAAACTTATAGCCACAGCATAGGGTCAGGAAGACGTTCGTTTTGTCTAAAAAAGAGACACTTAAATGTGACCAGCTCTGAATCGAGCGACCGGCGATGTGTTTATGAGTGTTGTGTTACATCAGTGTTGTAATATAAACCACAGAATGTGTGTAATGTGGATTCCTAGAAACAATATTTTTCTAAGTACATGACTATATCTCTCTATAGATACATACATATAGATCACATACAATATATTTTTCTACAAAGAAAACCATTAATTGAAGATTTTAGTATTTTGGGCTAAATGTCTCTAACATGGTGTGAACTGCAAAATCGCACCATACTTCTTTATTCTAAAAGTTATATTATTTACAGAGTAATTAAAAGCTCAATCTTAGTTTTGCAGGTGTTGAAAGTGTTGCATGCCATAGTTAGGACCTCGTGGGCCTTTGAGTTAGTTTGAAAAGCTTCAAAAGGGGGAGATTTTTTCACTTCAGCTCAATTTGATTCCATTGAATTCCATTTGATTCACTTCAGTTCAATCATTTCAATCATGAAATCATTTCAGTTTAATTCAGTTGGATTGTTTGACTGAATTCCTTTCAATGTGATTAAATATAATCAATTTGACTCAATTGGATTGAGTGTAAATCAGTTCTATTCTATTTCATTCAGTTAAATTCTGTTTATTTTCAGTTATTTTCAGTTTGATTTGATAGGATTCCATCTGATTCTGTTCAATTCAATTTGATTCACTTGGACTGAGTTTGATTAAATTCTTTTCTATTTGATTCAGTTTGATTGAATATAATGCGATTTAATTAAACTAGATTACGCTTGATTCCATTCAATTTAATTTGATTCAATTGGATTTAGTTTGATTCAGTTCTATTCTAATTTTATTAAAATTGGATTCAGTTTGATTCAATTTAGTTCAATTCAATTCAGTTCAACTGGATTCAGTTTGATTCCATTCTGTTAGATTTGATTGGATTGGATTGAGTTTGATTGAATTCATTTTGATTTGATTAAACTTAATTCACTTCGATTCAGTTCAATTTGATTTAATTCAAATGTAGTGTTTTTCACAGAAGACACATCACAAAGTAAAGTTGCCTGTTAATAACCGTCCAATTTTACCACGAAAGCAATTTTTTAAAAGTTTACCTCAATTCAAACCTTGTGACATCTTTATGTTCTCTAAGTCTCTAAGTTACTGCCATTTGCTTACGTTCAGATTAAATTTCTATTACATGCATGTAGTTGTACATTTATTGAGATGACGGAACACACTAAATGACCCCAGGATATTAAAAATGGCACAACTAAAAACACACACATTTTGCGTTTTTGCGGCACAGACAATGAGACCTGGAAGTTACTGTTATATATGGTTGATAAAATGTATATATACATATAGGGCCAGATTATCAGACCATGATCAAGCCTATGCCTAGACTAACTTTGACTTTTTAATGGTGAATCTTCATTGTTACTGCAATTTAGTCCAAGACTAGGCTTAATACTTGTTCAAGCAACCACCCCACAATGTTCTTATTATCCTAGTATTAACTTTGGTTACACTCACTTCCAGTTCACGCCACTTTCATTCAATTCATGAAATAAACTGAAATGTGAGTGTGTTTCTGCTTTTTAATATGAGCAAAAACTTGGAAATCGGATTATGACTCAATATTGTTCCTTCATTTTAATTTTGGAAATAAATATAAAACATTTCAGTTTTAGTTTTCATATACTGTAACTGTAGGTAGTCTCTCGTCTTTGTTTTAGAGCTGTATAACCCGAGTGACGTCTTTATGAGTTTTAGGGCTTCTGAGTGAGTGATAGTTGGTTAGTTTGGGATTAGACCGGTTTAAAATGGGATTAGGCCTAAAACATTATTGCTACATGTGTGTAGCGTATACGACACGTGTGACATATTTACGACCTCCAGGGTCTAAAGATACCAAAACATGTGTCTGTGAGAGTGTGTGTGTGTGTGTAAGAGTGTGTGTAAAGGGGACAAAGGGAGCGAGGGGCATTAAGTGTCCCCCTAGATGCCGTCTCATGTGCGAGTGTGTGTGTGTGTGTGTGTGTGTGTGTAACCGGAGAGAGTTTGGGACTCAGACAAAAGGGAAGACAAGCCACTTGACACACAACAGAAGTGGAGAAGCTTCACACACACTCTGCGGCGACAGCTCTGGGCTCCTGAAACACGATGCCCAACTGGAAACGTCCAGTGTGTGTTTTGTGTGTGTGTGTGAGAGTGTGTGTGGAATGTCACATTGTGAATATAGACAGCTACACAATGACAGCTCTTCCTCTGTAAAGGCTTTTGTGTGCCAGGGGAAGTGGCAGTAGAACGCTTGGCTGCAACAGCATTTTCCAGAACACTCCGATCTCGGGCAGGTCACGTTTCACGTGACTTTGGGACTAAAACCAGCTATAAAAATTAAGATAAAATCAAATAAAACTTGAGACAGACCACACAAATGTGGTAAAATGCGGTACCTTCCTTACCATTAGACTTAAAACGTATTAACTGGACCTACTTTACCACATGTGCAGCATGGCATAAAATTTTACACTTTCTTTTATGAGCTATTTATCAAATAGATCCAAAAATTTTCCCAAAAACAGCTTTAAGTCATCAGTGCAGGTCTTGAGAATCTTTAACGGGAGCTGTAGCGAACATACGAACAATTTTATGTGAACCAATACCCAGTAGTACCGACATCATTTGGTCAGTACCTTTTAAAAGTACTGAACTCGGTACCCAACCCTACTCAGGTACTAAGGTACTGTTCTCAAACATTGCTGGCTCAAATAAGAGAAGGAGAAATGAATGCGAGAGAGAAACTTCTAGACTAGAAGTATTTTTACTTTTACTGTTTCTGATTTTCTGAGTGGTTACTGGTGCGTCATGCATATGCCAAAATTCTAAGATATAATAAGTATAAAATTATGCAAAAATCTATAAAAAATTATGTCTATAGAGAGTCTCAATTTCCATTCCTAAAAAATCGTTTGCTGCAGAATCGTCTGGGATTAAAAAGCGCGTAACGAGGCGGCAACATTGGCGGTCTCGACTCGCCTCGTCCTGACCTTTCCACCGTCCGGGCGTTGACGGAGGGAGCGAGGGAGGGAGGGATGAAGGGATGGAGGGAGTAAAAATGGCAGTGGGGGGGCCACATCAAAGCAGACGTGGAGCCAAAACCTCCACCTCGCGCCCCATAAAGAGCGGCCCGGCCTTCACTCCTCGCAAAGAGCAACACGGCAGATTCCAAAATCAACAGCGTCTCCCCCCCCGAAGAAAATGCTCCCGTCTTTTACGCTCTCGGCCTCGAAAACCTTTACCGCTATAACGCAACGGTCAGAAATAACATCGCGTTGCCCTCCAAAACAAGCCCCGCCCACCCGGTGATTAAGCAGTGATTAATGGTGAGGACGAGGAGAAGAGCGAGGACCGGGCCGGACTCCTGAGGAGCGGTGAGGAGGTCCGAAAGCGCAAAGCCGAGTTCTGAACCCGAAACGCAGCCGGCGCCGAGGCCTTTGAAGCAGCGCCGAACTCTGCGGGACGCCACGCTCGTTTCGGAGCCGAGTTGGAATTCCCGCTCTGATCTCTCACGTTTGTTCTCGGGGTGGTGAAAAAGTTCAGCGTGGCTCTCTACGTGAATATATAGGACTATAAAACTCATAAATTGTGACCTGGAAACGACGGTTTAAGCCCGTAACGCGTAAACAGAACTGAGATGCTGTACTGCTAGGGCTGGAAGTGTAAATGCTATCGGGAAACTTTAACATGTTTAGTTTTAACGCAAATTAATCATATGACCAAACTTGGTCCAAACATCAACTGGAACTAAATTTTGCTGAATATAATACTTTGTAAAAATGAACATTCTTAAAAAATTGAGTATCACTTTAAAATGTGACTCCACTTTTAAAGGTTTAAAATGATTTATAATCAGGTTGGTAATTAGTTTGTGGATAGATTTTAAATGATTCATAAGCAGTGATGAACAAATTGTCATACTGGATCACTATTTGGCAAGATGAGTATTTTACACCTTATATATCGACTCCCTTTTGACAGATTTAAATGTGATTAATAATCAATAATTAGTTATAAAAATGCCATGAAACAATCAGACAGCAAGTTGGTTTAGGCAGAGAACTGACATCTAATAAGTCAAATTCAAAGTAAACTTTATTGTAGTCTCTACATGTATATAGAGAGAAGAGACGACGTTGCTCCGTTTTATCAAAAAAAACAACAATAAAGCACAAAGAGTAAGCAAAACATAAACATAGACTGTAAAAAATATAAAAACTCTAAACTAGTGCTAGCAAAAAACACTAGAGGTGTTGAAATTCTTCGCATAATTCTGCATCGATGCAATGGCAGACCACAATCGATTATAACGTAGGTTATCAACTAATTAATAAACAAGGCAAAATTCCTGCGTCGGTCTCAAAGAGTTTTAATAGTAATATTCTCAGAGTTGAGGTCTCGGCTGGTCTCCAAATAAAATCCCGAGTCCATGACAAGACCGAGTACAAATACGACTGAGTCTGAGACAAAACGGAGACTTTCAAAAACTGGTCTTGAGACCGAGACCGGACTGGAGTACTACAACACTAGTTAAGGGACCCAGTGGTGGTAGTGCTGGAGGTAGGATTGGAACCCATGACCTCTTGGTCCATAGACGAATAGCCTAACCACTAGCCCAGCAAAACACAGACGTATGATTTACATCCCATTCTTCACATCGACCACTAGAGGGCTTGCGTAAGCAGCACTACGTTTTGCCAAAAAGCAACACCTGACAAACACCAATTAATTTGGCCCATAAGGGTCCGGAGCATTGGCCTCGAGCCTGACGTCTGGCCCCCTAAACGCCCCCTTCCCTCTTCCCCCCCAAACACACAGCTTCACACCGTGAGGATTTTAACACGTTATACTGCCCAACGTTGTTACTGCGACGTAATGTGCTGGCCAGACGCTCAGAACGAAAAAAAGGGCTTACTCCAGCAAAAAACTCCCCCAAAAACACTCGGTCCAGCGGCACACTCGTGGCTCAAACGGGGACGTGTAAAAAACACGGGTCGGACCCAAAGGAGGAGGAGGAGGAGGAGGGAAAAAAGGAGAGGGAGAGAGAGGAAGGAGGAGAGCGGCAGGGTTTTATTGTTTTCTGAGGAATATGCATCGAAATCGAAACGAGCGTAATAAATTCGTTTCCTAACGGCCTTGCAGGGAATTTCAGGCCCGGACTCAAGAGGGAAACAACTCTAGCACTTTCATTCAAGAAGAGGAGAGGAGAGGGGGAGAGAGAGAGAGAGAGAGAGAGAGAGAGAGAGAAAGTAAAGTAAAAGAATGAGATGTCGTGAGAGCTAGAGATAAAGGACGCAAGAGAGAAACGAGGAGAGAAACATGGTGAGATGTGACAGACATCAGAAAGAGAGAACGACAAAATGACAACCACAAAGAGTTGATTTTAGATGAACTTTTCTACAGGATTTGTACCATTAATGCAAATTTTTAGGAAATGTTTTTGCATGTTTTCCCAAAATTTAGAATTTTGAATATCAATCACCAAAAAAAATCCTTTTAGATAACTTTCCTACTCCAGAATGCAGTTTTTCCACCAACAAAAATGTAAAACTTCTAGATAAATAAAATTAACTCCACTAATCCAGGATGCTTTGAGATTTTTCCACCAGTTCTAATTTTATTTTTATTTTTTTATGCTTTCTGTGCATCTATTTTATTTCTAACATCACCAGTAGTTGAGATTGTCAATTTGTCCCATACATTACTTAAAATTTTTCTGATTTGATCCAATAAAAACATGCTTTTAAAAATATTTTTTATGCATCAAATTTTTAAAGCATTAACATCATGTATGAACACCTCCCAGTCTTCTTGGCCAAGCTGGAATTTTCTGGAAAATGGCGAGGCTCTCGAGGAGGCATCCGTCAGTGAGCCGACCCTGAAGTCGGATATTTTTGCCTCCTCCTTTCCAAGGAAGTGGAGCCAAAGGGAATGAAGTATGAGAGGGAGAGAGAGAAAGAAAGAGTACAGCAGGGCGTAATTTAAACAGGCGACAGACAGGAAATGAGAGGACGGCCGCTTCCTGGGACGGCGCTGCATTTAGAGCGCACCAGGAAGAGAAGCGGGCCGTGGCGTCGCTGAGGTAACAGTAAGGTCATTCAGAGCACCACTTCCTCCTTCGTTTAAGCCTTTTTCGGGTTCCGCACTAACCTCCGCTATCTCGGCTCCCTCCGCGTTCCCCCCGGTCCTGCATTAAAAATAAAAAAGCTCATTTCAATAGCTCGGCTTACGGTTCATGAGCCGAGAGGAACCGGGATGGACGGACGGACGGGCGGATGGACGGGGGCCTGCTGATATTCGAGATGTTTGCCTTGTGCAAATCTCTTAAATCGGAAAGAAACGTTCTTTGGCTTTTTCTTTTCGAGTGCACGGTTTTATCCTGGGGAAGGAAGCGTCGAGGCCGATGCGAGACTTGGAGAGGATGGAGAATTTGGAGAAGTTGAAATATATTTCAACATTTTATCATGTTTAGTTTTATGAAATTCATCCTTTCTAAACATGCCTGCCTTCCACCTTCTACGAGACTACGAGAAACCACACAGTGTGAGGTCGGCGATTTCTCCGGAACATTCCCCCTTAGAACGCGGTATTACCCAGAACCCCTCTTCCCTTCCGCTGCAGGGGACGGTGGGAAAAAAGCGCTCCGGCTCCGACCGCATCAACTAAACTGTGGAAATGCTTCGTCTCTCGCTGAAATTCGAGATTCGAGCCGAGATGTCCGTCACTCGGGCTAATCACATAGATTAAAGACTGCTGGTCTGGTGGGTTTATGCGTTGATTTGTGCCATTAATATTTGGACGGGCAGAGATGGGAGCAGGAGGTCCGACACACTCTATTTAACGAGCGCAAACAGACATCTGCAGTGTGATAATTAAGTGATCAATCAAAATTCAAGATACAATTCGAGATTTAGGTGTATTATTATTGATCGTTGTTATCAGTGTAAAGTGAGTTGTATTTAAGTTACTCCTTAAGTTATTAACATTAGGTAATTAACTACTTATTAACAACTTTTATCTATTTTTTAGCTATTAATTTACTATTTTACAGTAGTTTATCGATAGTGACGCTACTTTGAAAATGTGGCAGCTTCAAAAGTAACTAAATATTTTTAAAATCCAAGTCTTTAAAACCTAAATCGAATTAAAATCTAAGCTACTTAACTTTATCTACTTAACTACACGTTATCTACTTTTTCAGTAGATTATGAGAAATTGTGTTACTTTATATTGCTGTAGTTTGAAGTCACTACTTAAAAATGTTGTAACTTCAACCATCTAATTGTTTTTAATCTAAATCTAATATAAATTGTCACTTTATAAACTTTAACTACTTAACTCTTTATTAACTACTTTTTACTACAACTACTACTACCTTGTAACTACTAATTTACTACTTTTTCAGTAGCTTATGAGTAATGAAACAACTTTAAAATGTTGCAGCTTTAAAAGTAGCTACTTTTTAAATGTTGTACCTTCAAAATCGAAATGTTTTAAATCTAATTTAAGTTGATGAATATCAAATTTAACTGCATACTAACTATTTTTAACCACTTTGTGGCTACTAATCTAGAATTCTTTTCAGTAGCTTATAAGTAGTAAAGCTACTCTTTAAAATGTAGCTTTAAAATCTTAGTCCAAATGGTTAAAAATTAAAATTTAATTCAAATTTATGCTACTACCTTTAACTTCTAACCACATATTAACTACTTTTAACTACTTTGTAGCTACTAATTTAGTTTTTCTTCAGTAGCTTATGAGTAGTAAAGCTACTCTTTAAAATCTAGCTTTAAAACCTTAGTCTAAATGTTTAAAATTTATATTTAATTTAAAACTAAGCTACTAACTTAATTACCTACCTAACTACTAACCACTTATTAACTACTTTTGACTTCCAATTTAGTACTTTTTTCAGTAGCTTTTGACTAGTGAAACTGGTAGTAACAAACTACTTTTAAAATGTTGCAGCTTTAAAATCATCGCTAAAATCATTCTTAACTACAACAGTCATTGTATATATACATGTTAAGTAGTTTTAACTTCTTTTTAAATACTAACGAACTTTTATTCAGTAGTTTATGAGTAGTTAAGCTACTTTTGAAATTCTGTTTGTACCTGTAGCTTATTTACTTTAAATCATAAGTAGCTTGTAACTTGAAAAGCACTGTTTAAGAGTAGCTCTTAAGAGGACATTTTTCAGCAATCTGAGCCACATGAGTACCACGGAAGCACCTTTATTGATCACAGAATGTCAACGGTACAAGTCCCAGACCAGTAAAAGTGCCACATAAGTAGCACTTTAATAAACCATGAGTACCTTTACTGATCACGGAGGGTCCTCGGTTCGAGTACCAGGCCAGCGCATGATTATGGCGGGTCATCGGTTCAAATCCCAGACCATTAAAAGTGTCACATCAGTACTTAATCAGCACCCTAAAAAGAACATGAGTACCTCACCATCACCTTT
The DNA here is from genome assembly GCA_032718565.1 of Distichodus sexfasciatus. Taxonomy (NCBI): domain Eukaryota; kingdom Metazoa; phylum Chordata; class Actinopteri; order Characiformes; family Distichodontidae; genus Distichodus; species Distichodus sexfasciatus. The sequence goes on from JAVGVS010000973.1 coordinate 33,820, forward strand.
ACCAATCACTCAGGGTTATTGGTTCAAATCCTCGTCCAGTAAAGGTGACACATGAGTAGAGTACCTCAAAAAGAGACCCTCAGTAACTCATACGTGGTTGCCTAGTGTAAGTCGGAGTCACGCCGACATAAGCCCACCGCAATAAAAGTCCTGCTGTAAACAGGTGTCAGTTTGGCAGTAAAAAGTGACGACTTAATTCAGATGTGAGACGATTTGTCAGAGCGGATTAGCACGTGGTCGGGGCCGATTTATTTTTACTGCGTCTGCGCACGGCGTGCCTACATACATATGGGGAAAAAAGACGCAGTACTGCTGCAGAGATGGATGGATGTGTGTGTGTTTGTGTGTTTTCCAGAGCTACTGTGCCAGTTTTTCTGAGACGTCACACTTCTGGGCCCTCATTTGTCAACAGTGCGTAGCAGGGTTGCCAACTTTTCCAAAAACCTAGGCGTGAGATTGTGGGTGTGTCTGAGGCCGATGTCGGGATCGATGAGCGGGGGGAGGGGTGTTTCTGCAACTGTCTGCGGCAACTGTTCTCAGCGAATCATCAATCAGAGAAACAAATATAGTCATTCGGAAATTAGTGCACATGAGCGAAAAAATGACAACACAGAAGAATGTCAGATTTGGCATGAGATTTCTTTCTTGAGCGTGAGAGCGTGAGATTGAGGCTGAATGCATGACTGTCACGCCGAATGCGTGAGAGTTGGCAACGCTGGTGTAGAAATGATTCTAAATTCTACGGTACGTGTCAAATTTAGAATGTGCATAAGAACAGAAAAAGCGACATTTACCAAACGTTCGCTGGGTGGTCTTACGCACACCAGTGAGTAATCAGCAATGATAAATTCCACACCTTCTAAATCACCGTGCTCGAGCACGCTCCCCACTTAACCATATATGGTGTTAAGATTACCTTTAAAAACCGTGTGGATATTGTAAACATTTCTTGCTGGAATAATGGAGAAGTGCGCAAAGAAAATAAACTTTTCTGAGACGGAGATTGAAGTGCTTGTTACAGAAGTAGAAGCTAACCGAAAGATTTTGTTTAGTACACTGAATGCAGGTATCACTATCAAAAGAAAAAATGCTGCATGGGAGAAGGTTACAGCTGCAGTGAATGCTGTAGGGCCTGAGCAGAGGACTTTGGCAGAACTAAAAGAGAAATGGTTTGATGTAAAACTCAATGCCAAAAAACGTGTGGCCGCAAACAATCGTGCTGTAGGTACAACTGGTGGAGGACAAAGCACGGCGAAGCTCTCGGCCTTAGACGAATGGATTGCGGGTGTTATTGGAGACGCTGCATTTTCTGGCATCACAGAACGCGGGGATAGTGACATTTTTGTACCCACACACACAAGCTGAATCATGGGACGTCCAAAATGATGGTAAACACATACAGTTTCCATACGTTTATTTCGATCATAATTTGAATTGATTAACAAACTTTTACTTAATAGTTAAACAAATTTGGGCTGCAATCTTATCCACTGTTCTTTCCATATCCAGAAACTTTCGTTCCAGTCGCAGTGACTCAGGAGGAGCCAGGGTCGTCGTCACTGGCTTCTGTGCGTCGGGCACCAAGGGTGTTGACGGATGAGGTCTTAAAAAATCGAGAGGATACAACCAAGGCAAAAAATGACATCAAAAACCAACTAACAATTATTTCCAATGTATTAATAGAAATCAGTGACTCACTGACAGAAACAGCTTCATCTGCATCCCAAATGGTTAATAAAAGTTGAATAATTCTTGGTCGGCTAATGAGCAGACTTACCTAAAATCTCTGCATGAGCCCCGCTTATGTCTGAATGGCAATGGCATTAGGAGGTGCAAGGGGCAGTGCGCAAGGCAGTGCATCAGGAATGGGGTCATCTGGCCTTGGGGGTTCCTGCAGGGGGACGCCTCTTCTGATGGCCAGGTTATGAAGCACACCCCACGCCTTAATCATGTTACAGACCTTTTCAGGACGATACTGAAGCATTCCTCCTACGCTAGACAAACACAGCCGTCGACCCTTCAACAGACCTATTGCACGCTCCATTGTGGTTCTAGTGCGCACACAGACCAAGTTGTAATTTTGTTCTTGCGTGTTCTCGGGTTGGTTAATGGTGTCATGAGCCATGGTTTCAGTGGATAGCCTTTTGCGCAGGAACGATCGTACGCACCCTTTACACACAGCTCTGCAGATGAGTTTTACAGATGAGCTGAATCTTACGAGCAGTACTGCCTACATTTTGCTGCATTATTGCAATAAATACAGTGTGGTGTGTCCCGACTTTTGTGTGTGTGTGTGTTAAACATATGATCATTTTTGATGTGATTTATTGGTGAACATGGACACGTAGCTGTAGCTTGCTGTAGCTCTGTGTGTGTGTGTGTGTTGCGTCTGGACGAGGCTGCACCTGTTTCCTGCTGCTACAGCACTTTCAAACACACTGCAGGAGGAACACTGGAGCTGCTACTGAGAGCTGCATCACACACACACACACACAGCTGCAGCTCATCATAACCTTCACCTGAACCTCAGTAATCAAATCCTTTCTCTCTTTTAGATTTTTAAATAAAATCTTTATGGTAATGTACTTGCAACTGAAAATATATGGAGGTGGAGGGGGGAAGAGAGGCAGAGAGAACAGAAGAATGAGGCAGGGGGCAAGAGATAAAAGAGATAGAGTTTGTAGGCAAAATAGAGGAGAGAGGGAAAGAGAGAGAAAAGGAGAGACAGAAAGAGGGCGGGAGAGAGAGAGAAAGAGAGAGAGAGAGACGGACAGACAGACAGAGAGAGAGAGAGACAGACAGACAGAGAGAGAGAGAGAGAGAGAGAGAGAGAGAGAGCAGAGAGAGAGAAAGAGAGAGACAGAGAGAGAGAGAAAGGGAGAGAGAAAGAGAGAGAGAGAGGAGAGAGAGAGAGAAAGTGAGAGAGAGAGAGAGAGAGAGAGAGGTAAAGAGAACGTGTAAAAAGGGAGGAGAGAGAGAGACAGACAGGTTAGGAAGAAAAGCAAGAGGAGCGGTAGAGCTTGGAGAAAAGAGAGAGGAGAAAGAGCAGGAGAGAGAGAAGGAGAGAGAGAGAGAGAGAGAGAGAGAGAGAGAGAGAGAGAGAGAGAGGGAGAGATGGAGAGAGAAGGTGAGAGAAAGAGAGAGAAAGAGAGAGAGAGAGAGAGGTAAAGAGAATGTGTAAAAGGGAGGGGAGAGAGAGACAGAGACAGAGTAGAAGAAAAGAAGAGGAGAGGTAGAGCGAGAAAGAGAGAGAGAAAGAGCAGGAGAGAGAGAAGGAGAGAGAGAGAGAGAGAGAGAGAAGGAAGAGGGAGAGATGGAGAGAGAAGGTGAGAGAAAGAGAGAGAAAGAGGGAGAGAGAGAGAGGTAGAGAGAAAGAGAGAGAGAGAGAGAGGTAAAGAGAATGCAAAAGGGAGGGGAGAGAGAGACAGGAGACAGAGAGAAGAAAAGAAGAGGAGAGGTAGAGCGAGAAAGAGAGAGAGAAAGAGCAGGAGAGAGAGAAGGAAAGAGAGAATTTTGAATTTGCAAAAGCTTTTATTACATTCACTAGAGGTACATCACCACTGGGGTCGGTCAAGCAGTAACATGAAAACACTAAGTCCATAAGACCGCAAGCGCAAACCAGCTGTCTATTTTCAATCTCACAAAACATTGTTGTAACAATCTTGGCCCGTAGTAATAAAAATCATCAAGATTCTTCATAGACTTGTAAAAATGGAAATCAATTAACACACGAGACTTCACCAGAGTAAAAAAAGCAGTGAAATATCAGTATTAACATTTTGCTCAACCCTCCTTTTTCGGCTAATGTAGATTGCCATCTTTGCTTGGCCCAACAGAAAGTTCAGAAGTTGGCATTTAAAACGATGCTTCTAAAAATGCATTTAGACAGACAGAGAGAGAGAGAGAGAGAGACAGACAGACAGACAGAGAGAGAGAGAGAGAGAGAGAGAGAGAGAGAGACAGACAGAAAGAGAGAGAGAATGAAAGAGCCATTATGGTTTAAACACATTGATGAAAGGTTTGAAGGTGGTGACATTTATGATGAGATCATTAGAATTCACTAACTCATTACACATTCAGCTGAACACCACTCATAGACAAAGCTCCACCATAATCGCTTCCCCAAATGATTCGTGAGGGAACCAGGATGTCTTCTTCACACCCTCAACTAACCCCACCAGCCGCCAGAGAGATGCCCATCAGCTTTTACTTGCAGCCAATATGAAGAACAGAAATCACGCCTCATGAGACCAGATTAATAAGCATTTTTATTGAAAGACTAAATCTAGAATATGCACCGAAATGAACTTTTACCAGAAGTTAGATGATTTTAATCCCTGAACACAATAAACCCAGTGAAATCATTACAACAAAACATTAGCTTATTGTATTTTCAGTTCTAATATTTAAATATACTGTATAAATCCATTCTTTAAAACAAATATAAGGGAAAACCAGGTGAAAAAAGGTCCTCGTCTTTGTAAATAAAATGAAATAGTTCAGAATGTAAAAAGTGATAAAATTCCTTTTAAAAGGGACTGAAAAATGTGACCAACCTGAAAGTTAAACATGAAATGAAGAATATATAATGTAAGAGTATAACAAATATTTTTTTCATCCAAAAAATGCTTACAAGTTAATGTTGTGTATTAATTTAAATTTAATTAGCCATTTTGCTGAAATTACTTAATTGGGAAGAGGAGAAAAAGTATTAATTAACTAATTAATTAAATCATTCATTAATAATTTGAATAATTTAATTACAATTGTGCTAAATGATATAGTATTTGTTGGATGGAAAAAATAAATCAAAAATAAAATGATTTGTGACCCGATCTGCTATAATGAGTCGGAAGTCGTATGTTTGGTTTATTAGAGATATCGGGCCGATTATGTTGACAAACATCAAAAATATCAATTTTCTTTTTTTTTTTGGTTTTATATAGAGAAGATATATATATATAAGAGAGAGTATATATGTATATATATATATATGTATATATATATATATATATATATATATATATATATATATATATGAACAGTATATGTATGTATATATATATATATATATATATATATATATATATATATATATATATATATATATATATATATATATATATATATATATATATATATATTATAATTATACATTTAATATTTTTTCTCTGTGATATTTAAGCTTGAAACAAATACAAACAGCTAAATGTAAATAAAAGAGGGGTTAAGAGATTAGGAGATAATTGACCTGCATTGAAATAAAATAAAATGTAATAAAAATAGAAACATTTTTCAAAAAACCGTATACAGTATTTTAAATCAATTTTTAACCGCTTATATCTCTCTATTTCAATAAAAATCTCCTACATTAGATGGTTATTTGACCAAACCAAATAGTCAGCATTAACGCAATTAACCAAATTTTTAGAAAAAATGTTTAACTTGGTCTCTAGATTAGTGATACACCAAATCCCCGGCTGCTATCACTCCTATTGCTTTATGATTGCTACGTGTGAAGGTTTGCATACATGTCTTGTAGCATGACACAGTATAAACTTCCATTTTATCTCATGTTGCACGGACTAGACATCATGACCGTAATTAATTTTTACTTAGATGCTTATTTCCCAGGAGCTAATGCTCAACTAAATGGATGATTAAGAAGATGCCATTATGAATAAAATCTGTGCTCATGTGTTTTGTATGAGAAAAAAATCCTTTTCCGGCTGCTCGGCAGGAGGTAACGCTGTGAAACGCTGTGATAAGGTGGTGAAGAATAAATAGATGAGAAGAGGGCTCGCAGGCCTACATCCCGTCCACTGTCAATAACAGATAGTGCTAATTAAACACAATGTAATGATATTTTACTGATAGAGGGATGAAGAAGGCTGGGATTTACACTCGTGTTTGTACAGGTTTGTGAGAGTGTTTTATGTGTTTTGATATGTTACCCCTAATGATAATAAATAAATATTAGTGACTGCTTTGGGACAGTGTAAGCACCAAAGCAGCTTGTGTGTGTGTGTGTGTGTCTGTGGTGTGTCTGTGTGATGTTCAAAAGTATAAAATATTACAGTCTGCCCTCTAAGATGTGCAATAAGAATGCTTAGGGTCAGATATAGAGTTAAATTATGGTCAGATTTAGGGTTTGGATTATATTCTGGTTTTGATTTTGGATTAGATTATGGACAGGTTTAGGATTTGAATTAGATTATGCTTCGTTTAGGGTTTGGGATTAGGATCATGGTTAGTTTAGGTCGGATTAGACTGGTATTTAGGAAGCTGGGATTAGAATAAGCTCAGCTTATGTTTGAATAAGATTGGTTGCCAAGATTTTAGGGGCTTGGATTAAATTATGGTCAGTCTCACAGCTCTGGATTAGATTATGGCTAGCTTAGGATTTGATTAAGATAATGGTGAGGTTGAGATTTTGATGATTATAGTCGATTACGTATTCAGATTATACTATAGTGAGGTTTCAGGTTTGGATTATATTATGGTCAGGTTTACAGTTTGGATTAGGATTCTCGCATATAAAACAATATTGAACTTATTATTAGGTTCATGATTACCTTAGATCGGACTTAACGTTAGAATTTTGGCTATTGCAATATGTGCCTGCGTGCAGAAAGCCGATTCTACTGTTTGTCGTCCTCCAGAGCAAAGTGCGTATACGCGTGAGCTACTAACGTTCCATTTTAATACCATGAGTCGTCCCACAAATATGACGCTTTTTGTTGTGGTGACGAAGCTAATTCCCCTGTAAAACGTGATCAATGTGCGTGATGCATGACGCTTCGAGGACCGGCGCGCTCATAAGACAGCAGTCAGATACAGCCTACTGTAGTTATGAATGTGAACCGCTGAAGACAGACAAATCCGATCTGAGCAAAAAATCGAACTGAAACGATGTGGCTGGGTAGTGGTGAACGCAGCCTAGACTCAAGCAATGTAGAAACTTAAATGAGGGTTGGGATGTAGATTGGATTAGAAAGGGTCCGGATATAGAATTGAATTAATTTAGGTTTAGATTAGGACTAGGTTTGTGGTTAGGATTCAAGTAAGGTTAGGATTAGAATATGGAAAGGTTTAGGGTGTTGTTTTAAGCTTAGAATAAGATTTGGGTTAAGTTTAGGTTTAGGATAAGATTAGGTTTATGTTCATAGTTGGGAATACGTAAATAATTTAGGATTACGATTAAATTACGGTAAGGTTTAGGGTTTGCTTTAAATTTTGAGAAAGTATAGCCCAAGTTATGTAAAAGCAACATTTAAATAGTGAGTTAATTGGTGTATTTTAAGCATTAATCTAACAGCAAAGAAATAATATTGCGAAATTGTCTCACGTTTTGTTACAAGTTATTTCAAATGACAGCAGCTGTTTGTGGATTATCAGGCCTACTTTAATTTGTGTTATTGTGCAATCAGACTGTGTGTGAGTGTGTGTGTGTTTTGGAGAGAGGGTGTGTGTGTGAGGGTTCTATGGGAAAAGGGCTTGGACAGGGGTCAGCAGTTTGTGAGTGACAGCAGGAAGGTAAGCAGGCCAGGCTTGAACATGAACATTACTCACTGTCTGCCGAGTGTGTGTGTGTGTGTGTGTGTGTGTGTGTGTGTGTGTGTACACACGAGAGAGAGTCAGCATCTGGTTTGAGGCCCCACATGTCTGTGTGTGGGTCGCAGGCATGATGAATACACAATGATATGACTTGATGCTGCATGATCTGCATTATTATGTTATTTCAGAGGTGAATGCACTTCTGCACTCACACTCCATCTGGCTTTGATATTTTAACATGTTATCTAATTCTAGGACATAGACCTTTGTCGCTTTTGCATTTTGTTTTCGTGATTTTGGCATCTGTGTTGTAGCTGGCGATCATGTTATAATCCTGTATTGAATTGTGTTTTTTCATTTCCATCATGACTACGCATTGCTGTTGTTCCTGTGTTTGTATTGTAACCTATTGCAATTGCATTGTGACTTTTATATTTGTGTTGTGCCTTTGCATTTGTGTTGTGGCTATTGTCATGTCGGGGCTTTTGCATTTCCATTGCAACTTTTACATTTCTGTTATGGCTCTTCTACTTGTATTGTGGCTATTGCATTTGTGGTTCCTGCAGCTTCATTGTTGTTGCTTTTGTGTTTGTGTTCTGGCTATTGTTATGTTTCTTGCATTTTCATCGTAACTTTTACATTTCTCTTGTGGCTCTTGTACGTGTGTTGTGACTTTTCCATTTATGTTGCGGCTTGCATGTTTGTATTGTGACTTTTGCAATTGTATCTTGTGGTTTGTGTATTCAAAGGTTATGACTTTTAAACTTGGTGTTGTAATTCCTTTTGCATTTCTCGGTATTTTTCCTTTTCCATTGTGGCTTTTTTGTATTTGTATTGTGGTTTTGGGTAGCCGAATTGCAACCTTTAATATTTACGCCAGGCTTTTGGCAAATAAAAGTTGTGGCTATTGTTGTGTCAAGTGGCTTTTTGAATTTGTAAGCAAATTGCATTTCTGTTGCGTTTTGTAATTGTATTGTGGCTTTTGCATCAGTGTAGTGGCTCTTGCAGCTTCATCACGACTTTAACATTCGTGTTGTTATTTTTGCACTTGTTTCGAGGATTTAACTGTTGTGTCGTGTCTGTTGTCATGTTATGGATTTTGCATTTGTGTTGTAGCTTGTGTGTTTGTATTGTGACTTTTGAAAATTGTATATTGTGGCTATTTACAGGTTGTTAGTGTTGCACGTTGCTCTTAAGAAGTTCATTCACTATCCAAACCGCTTAATCCCAACCGGGAACTAAGGGCGCAAGACGAGGACCAACCCTGAGCAGGTGCCAACACACCGCAGGGCACACACACACACAATCACACTCTCATTCACACCTTACAAGGCCAATTTAGAGTTGCCAATTAACCTACAGAACAGCATGTTTTTGGACTGTGGGAGGAAACCGGGACCCCGAAGAAAACCCACGGAAACACGGGGGAGCATGCAAACCCCACACAGAAAGGTCTCACGGCCGCACCTGCAGAGATTGGACCCAGGATCTGCTGTGAGTTGGGGGCGCCTAACACTGCACCACCGCGGCCGCCTAAGAGCCGTGCCTCCAGGAAATGCTCTAAATGTAAAATGCATTTGTGTTATGGCTTTGGTTGGCTGCTAAGTTCTTTGTGAATGGCAGGACCAAAGTTAGTCGTTTTCTTTCAGTCCTTCATCCATCCATCCATCCCCTGCTCCCCCTCCTCCCTAAAGTAGGCCAAGATGGACTGAACAGGACGATTGGAGTTCTACATTTCTCTAATGGAATCAAGATGTCCCTATCCCATAAGGCAGTGGGGGGTGAGGCCTGACGCCCCCCACTCCTAAATACACCGGCCAATAAACACGCCTACGGCTTTTAAATATGTAGACAAACGAGTAAAGATGCACAGGGTAACATATCTGACTCCATGCACATAAAGCATATAGGGAGCACTTCCACCTGCATAGGGGGTATGAAAAACGTGTGTGTGTGTGTGTGTGTGTGTTCAGGCCGTGCAAGAAGCAGGTGCTAGGGTTACTGGAAAGTTCTACACATGGTCCTGGTTGAATCAGCAAAATACTGAAATGGTGAAACACACACACACACATACACACACACACACACACACACAGCTCCAGCACCTGATCTTCATTTTTCAATTTGTAGCCACAATTGGGCACCAAATTAAAATGTAAACATGCCAGATATCCATCTTGTTTACTTCAAAGCTTCAGGAGCTCCCCGCTGTGTATCTGAGCACACGCCTCGCACATACACACAATAACACCATCAACACACACACACACACCAGAAAGCAGGCCGGGCCACATGCAGCTTCCTGCCGGGACTCCATCAGTCGTAATCAGGATCTTTGCTCCTCTTCTGTTTAAAGCAGATCCACGCCGATTCACCACCCCGATGAGGATGATGATGATGATGAGAATCAGATTTATTTGCCAAGTTCTAAAACGTACATTCTTCAGTGACTTTTGTACTCCAGAAAATAGATATATAATGAAACAGACAGTACAAATACAAAAAAAAACAGATGTGCAATGCAAAATAAGTACTCTAACAGCAGACTAAAAATCAAAGTGAGTGAGTGATTACTTGACATTGTGAACACAGCAGACAGTGCACCCTGCATCTTTGGACCCATCTTACGAAGGAAGGAAAGCGGCATGATGAGCTGTGCCTAGACAGCAGAGTTTATGAACGGTGTCTTGCTCATGAGTACCTCAGTGGTCCCTTTACCGGTCCAGGATTCGAACCTGCGACCTTCTGATCACAGGGTCACCTATCTAACTGTTTTATCTTTCAACCTCTTATTCTTTTCAGTAATTGCCTTTTCTTTTTACCGTTTTCTTTTTTCTTTTTAATTTAATTGTGTCTCATTTTTATTTACTATGCCTCTTTTATTTTTACTTTACATTCTCTCTACATACATGGCAATCTCTGGCTCTCACTTTCTTTCTTATTTGCCTTCATCTTCTTTTTTCGCTTTCATCTCTTTACCATACTTCTGACCTTACTCTCTCTTTGCCTTTTCTATTATATTTCACTACACCTTTCTCTGCCTTTTCTTTCTTTCTTTTCTTTCTTTCTTTCGCCTATTTCTATCCCTTTCTTTTTTCTTAACTTTACTCTCTTTTTACATTACTGTCTCTGGTTCAAAGTGTCTTTTCAACGTTTTCCTATCTCTTTCTTTATTTTATCAATGATCAATCAATCATAAATTTGAATTCCTAATGCAAAAACCAGTCATCGCAAATTTTCAAAATTGAGTTATTGCGTTTTCAGCGATAAATCAACCTTCAAAAACGATACTCTATATGGAATGAATCAGACTTATATATGACTGGAGATAACATCCAAAGGAGTCGGGCTTCTTTCCTGTCACGCCAAGGAGAAACGTGAGAAATCTGCTTTTTGAAGTTGACTATCGCCAGAAGCACTCTGTTAAGACGCTTGGTGCACGCAACAAAACGTCGCTTTTTTCTTGAAACTCCGCTACGACAAGTTTACTGGTTTTAAGCGTGACGGTCACAAATGTCACTTCATTTTGTTTTTGTTAAATCTTTTAGTGGTCTTAAGCATTGCCAATGTGTGCGAGTCTCAAATATTTTAATATTACAGGCCCTCTCTGTAATCCCACAAGGCCTTTGTTTCTTGTCTGTGTGTGTTGTCATGAAGAAAGCAGCTTGTTTACCTTGTGTGTGGTTTTTGCTCTGGTCATGTGGAGAGCTCAACTAGATCTCTGTTTATAAGCTTTATACACACACCAACACGCATACCAGAATTGGCCTGAGTGTGTGTGTGTGTGTGTCAAAAACCATCTTTCTGCTCTGACACTCTTCTCCACAGGATTAGGCAATAACCTCAATTAAGCTCGGGATTTGTATGAATTTAAATTAAAACATGCCACACATACACTACACATACACTACACACACCACACACACACAACACACACACACACACACACAGTCCCCCAGGCCGTCGATGTCAGGTACCTGTTACAACAACTCAGAAACAGACTGGCAACGTCGCTGCTCATCCAAAATGTGACATGTGACATGAAGCCCCTCGAGGCTCTGTTCTCGAATGTTCAGTAACTGAGACGTCTTTTCTGTGACACAACACAATAAAAGCGAGTGTGTGGCCAAAAATAATGTCTTCAGTTTGTGTTTTAAGTGTAGGCTGCCAGTCCAGATTCAGACTCCAGCTCCAGGTTTCATGCTAACCCTTAGTTAGGGCAGTGGTATTGTAACAGGAGTTTGGCACCAGTAATCAGAGGGTGGCCAGTTCAAGTCCCGGACTGGTAAAGGTACCACTGAGGTACTCATGAGCAGGTTACCGTCTCCAAGCACCGCTCCTCAAAACTTATTTAGTTTGTTGACTTGACATATACTTTTATTCATGTTGCAAATATTCTGTATAGTGTGTAAAAATAACAGATTGTGTTCAATTATTTATTTATTTATTTATTTATTTACTTATTTATTTTACTATTTTTAATGAAAATATTCATTTAAATATTATTAATGTTGCAAATGTTCTGTCTTGTATTGTTATTTTTTAAATTTCTCTATTTTTATATGTAAATGTCTTATATATATATATTATTTTATCTTAGCATACACATTCAAATAGGTTACAAATATTCCTTATATTGTGTTAATTTATTTTTCTGTGTAAAAATAACAGCCATGGTATAATAATTCTTTAAATGAACATACATATTAATCAGTTGCAAATATTCAGTATGCTCTGGTTGTTTAATGTTTTAATATATTTTATTATTTTAAATTAACAGTATGTTGTGTTAAATTATTTATGTCTTTGTTGATCACTTTTAATTGATCTATTATATATTTAAATTTTAAATTAACAAAATATACAGAATATTTTTAAAGATAAAATATAATAATGCTATAATAAATGTGTTAATTTAAAATAATGAAATAAAAAAATCACAGAATGTTATTTTTTACATTTTATTATTTTAAATTAACATAATTATTCAACAACATGGCAAATATTCTGTATGTTCTCATTTTAATGTATTTATTTATTCATTTATTTTAATATTTTAAATTAACATACACATTCATTAATGTTGCAAATATTCTTTATTATTCTTTTTAAAACTTGATTATTTTACCATGCATTAATAACTTTTGTAAATATTCAGTATGCTTCGTTCATTTATTTATTTCTTCATATACACATTTATTAATGTTGCAAATATTTTCAATTTTGGTGTAAATAATAGTTTTTTAGTGGAAATCCTTTTTAACCAGGTGCTTTAAAATATCAAATTAAGGAGCTATAATCTCAACTCAGCGATAACATGAAATCAGGAAATGTTTGTTTAAAATTACAGTATATTAGACTGTATTAGACTGTTAACGTACTTATGCATTGCTGAAAGTGAGGGACTGTAACAGAAACAGTATGGGAAAATCTAAAACCTGTACCCAAGCCTTGACATCAGCGCTGCATCAGAGTCCCAGTGGAGCAGTGAGTTCGGCATCAGCAGCTGGACAAAAGTGATTGTGTGTTTTATTACATATAAAAACGTTGTGGCGAGCGCTGTGTAAGCAACAGGATGTCACAGCTCAGGTAATCTAGCAGGAAACTAGTGTCAGGAAACCAGCGTTCTGCTTTTCATCTGCGTAGAAGCTGGCATCAACCCGGACAGAACAAACACCCAACACAGATATGGGTACGGAAGTGCAGACACTCTCATTCCCTGAGCCCCATCCAATAACCTCTGACACTTCTTTTACCCCTAAATCTGGTCCTTTCCTTCGTGAAAGGCCTTGTGAAATACTGTTATGGTGCAATTTTTCATGATTTGACGTTTCAGCTGTGTTAATTTTGCACAACGTAAATTTGTACATAGATTACTCTAAAATACACTATGCATCTTGACACAATGAAATACTGAAAATATAAAATGTTAAATTTAAAGGCATTTGTCATGCCCATAATTATCTGCAGTATTTGTACAACATGTTGAACATTTTTATTTTGTTGTATATACAAATGTTTTTTAGATTTCGCAAAACATTACTGGTTTCAATAGATGTAATTATGTGAAAATAAGTTGATATAGCCATCCTTCCACATATCTATCCATCCACACACTTACTAT
>JAVGVS010000974.1:0-49738 GCA_032718565.1 Distichodus sexfasciatus
TGGGTGTGTAAGTGTGTGTGTGTAAGTGTGTGTGTGTAAGTGTGTGTGTAAGTGTGTGTGTAAGTGTGTGTGTAAGTAAGTGTGTGTGTGTGTGTGTAAGTGTGTGTGTGTAAGTGTGTGTGTGTAAGTGTGTGTGTAAGTGTGTGTGTGTGTGTAAGTGTGTGTGTGGGTGTGTAAGTGTGTGTGTGTGTGTGTCTTCTAGTCCATGTTTAAGCTCATTATCGATAGGTGATATGGTTATTTCTGCTTTGTTCTCGCTCTCATCTCTTTCTCTTGTCGTTCTTTTCCTCTCTTCCACACTTCTCTCTCTCTCTCTTCTTCTATTTTTACCACATCATCTTCCTCTCTTTATTCCTGCTTTCTTTCTTTCTTTCTTTCTTTCTTTCATGCATATTCCACGACGTGAAGTGCTCTTCATCTGTCCATCACACACTCCTCCTGTTGCCCCTTTCACTTTCTCATTCTTTTCTTCTGTACATCTCCCTCTTTCTCTTTCTTTCAACCATCCTTCCTCATTATCTTCTGTCTATCCTTCCTTCCTTACTTCCCTGCCAGCGTCTAACCTTTCATTCCTTCTTGCTTCTACACTCCATGTTTCATTCCTTTCTCTTCTTTCATCCTTTTCTCCTTTCTTCCTCCCTTCCCTTCTTCCTTTTTCCTTCCTAGCTTCACTCTGTCCCTACTTTCTTTCTTTTTCTTCTCCTCCTTCCTTCAATAATTACTTTCTTTATTTTTTCCTTCCCTCCCAGCTTTCTTTTATTTGTTTATTTCCTATTTCTTTTTTTCTTCACCTCCTTTAATGTCTTCCCTCCCTCTCTCCTTTCTTCCTTCTCTCCTTCCTTTTTCCTTCATTCATTCACTCTTTCCTTTCTTTTTTTTCTTTCTTTCCTTCTTTCTTCACTGCCTTCTTTCATATCTTCCTTCCTTGCTTCACTCTGTCCATACTTTCTTTCTTTCTTTTTCCTCTCTTCCTTCCTTCATTATATACTTTCTTTATTCTTTCCTTCCCTCCCTGCTTTCTTTTGTTTGTTTCTTTCTTTCTTTCCTTCTTTCTTCACCTCGTTCTTTCATCTTCCTTCCCTCCCTCCTTTCTTATTTTCCTCTCTTCTCTTCTTCCTTCTCTCACTCTTTCCCTACTTTCTTTCTTTTTCCTCCCTTCCTTCCTTCACTCTACCCTTTCTTTATTCTTTCCTTCCCTTCTTCCCACTTGGCTTTCCGTCCCTTCTTTCTTACATTCCTAATTTCTTCCCTCCGTCCTTCTCTTCTTTCTTTCTTCCCTCTATCCTTTATTTCTTTTTCCTTCTTTTATTTTCTTTCCCCTTACCTTCTTCCTTCCTTCCTTTCTTCTCTTTTCTTTCTTCATTCACCTTTTCCCTTCTTTATCCTTTCCCTCCCTCCCTGCTTTTATTCTACCTTCCCTTCTTTTCCTGCTCCTTTCTGAGTTTAATGTGGTTCTCGAAATGAGCGCTCATATTTCACATCTTGTTGAGACGAATATTGAGACTCCACAAACAAAAGCGCAGTGTGTGTGTGATGTGTGTGTGATGTGTGTGTGTTGTGTGTGTGATGTGTGTGTGTTGTGGTCATCTGTGTTTTATTGATGCTGTGTTCATATTTAATGCATTAAAATGTTTTGTTGATTTGAATAATTCAGAGCGTCTCCTGCAGCGGTGGACGGAGAACCTCAGGGGTGTGTGTGTGTGTGTGTGTGCAGGCACGTGCCACACAATCGGATGGCGTAAACACAGGAAAGTGTGTGTGTGTGTGTGTTTGGTGCTGAGTGCTTGGTGGTTTAGAAGAGCCCTTTTTTCCTCCTCAGAGACGGTGCTTTTCCAACTGGGGTCACCCTGATGACGCTCGGAAAGAGGGTGTGTGTGTGTGTGTGTGCAGGTGTGTGTGTGTGTGTGTGTGTGTGCAGGTGTGTGTGTGTGTGTCCATGTCTGGACTTGCATCAGAGCTTGGAAAGTTGCACTGGGCTTCTGGCATGTCTTTTGTGTGTGTGTGTGTGTGTGTATGCGTATGAGAGAGAGAGTGTGTGTATGGGCGTGTATGGGAGTGCTTGTGTGTGTGTGTGTGTGTGTATTGCAGGTGAGAACTGGGGAAATATTCAGCTGGGACCATGTGTTGTGGTGTGTGTGTGTGTGAATGTGTGTGTGTGTGTGAGAGAGAGTGTGTGTGAAGTAAGATCTCGGAAGGGGATTTCTTCCCTGGCTCACACTCCCAAGAGCGCAATGCACGTGCCTCGACCGGCGCTGACTTCAGCTGCAAAACACAACACACACACACACTTAGCCAAACATGCATAGCGACTGTCTGTTTTTCCGCAGCTTCTGTTTTTCAGGCTTTTCCAGCACATCCTCGTGACACACACACACTCACACTGACACACACACACATAGACACACACGCTCACAAAGGCCTTCTCTATCTGATCTGATCAATGGCTGTGTGTGTGTGTTTGTGTGTGTGTGTTGTGAGATTTATTCTGGGTAGCGGTGACATCGCAGCATCTTTTAAGAGACAGTAACACAGTGAGGATGGACAAACACAATCAGCCATTATTCTCCCTCCCTCACCACGTCTCACACACACACACACACACGCACGGCAGGTCATTTTTGGCCCCTGGAGGTCTGACCGCTGCACCTTCTGTGATTATTGTTCTGTCTCCCACAATAGACTGCAGCATTGTTATTTAAATCCTCAACACAGTCATGACAATGGAGTATGAACCGTGAAAATGCAAATGAGATTAAAGGAGATCTCTCAATTGAGGTTGACGCTAGCGCTGAAGCGATTATTCGAATATCTCTAGAATCGAATTTTTCTAGAATCAAAGCTCTATTGAATTCTTTTCCCTCGCTACAGCATGTTCCGCTTGTGTTTCACACTGACGCTCATTAGTGACGCACAACGTTTTCAGTTCCGCGATCAAGGCAAGAGCTGATCCCTCTGTTCAATATGTGAAAGTATTGGTGAGATATTCCGTGCACAAAACCAGAAGTAAATGCGTAAAAACGCATTAATGACATTTTTCACGATGTAAACACGTGCGCAAGCGCCATTACTCGCTTAAACGCAACAGTTCAACCAAATCGTCTCCTTTATTACAGACGAAACTCATATTTTAGCTGATAACAAACCACAACAACCAGCGTTCTACTCCCAATACAGCCGTTTATTGAGTGTTTATTCTGGAACGCACGTTCATGGTATTGTTGGGACGTGGCTCCGAGTCGCACGGAGCATTGTGGGAAATGTAGTTCTCTTTGAGAAATGCCAAAAGCAGCTCATTTTGTTAGCCAAATTGGTTCAAAATGACCCAAAACTTTAATTTTTTCTTCATTTTCAATTGATCAGATAAAAATTTTTGAGTATTCAATAGGAAAAAAGAAATATAGAAAATGTGTATATTTTAAAAAATCGACAGAATACTCAATTACAAAATAAATCAATAGCTGCAGCTCTGGTTCAAATACACACACACACCAACACACACTCACGCAGATGCATTTGGTGGCGTTTAGGGAGTTCAGGACCTAATATTGGAATCGTATCAAAATCAGCTGATCATTGCTTTTTTTAAGTCGTCGGCATCAGACCGATGTTTAGATTTGCCCGAAATCTCCAGCCGATATTTGATGGCGCATTTACCGTACTTCGGAAAGGTAGCGGCTATGCCAGGCATATCCAATGTCCGAGGTGGGATTTTATTCAAATGTATGGCGTTATTTTGTGGCAAAATTCTGAGCACGCAGTGGAGTGGTGACCTTGTCTTTACGCGTTCATCTCTGCCTGCATGCGCAAATAATTTTAAACTAACTAAATTGTGTGTTTGCCTAACTTTGAGAATTTGAGCTCACACATGAGCTGTGTCCTGAGCCGCGTATTACGGCATCCATTTAGCATGGTGGGTAAGCCGCTCTTATCATACTTTCCTATGTAGTAGTATGTATCACAGGGTTTGGTCTTTGCTGAGAATGTTGTTAAGCGCCAAGCATGTGCACACAAAGGTTATTTTGTGGATGCGACGCTGCAAACGTGCGACTATAGCGTCTCTGTTTGCACTGCTAAAACCTCAGCAACGCCGGGCCGTTAAAGGCACCGTGTTCCCCGGAGTGCTGAATTTTGCTAGCTAAGGTACACTGGCTCCTCCTCGGGGACGGAGTTACCTGACTCCACCTCGGCATGTTATGTGCCGGTACAAAGCATGAGCTAATTAGCCAGATTTTGGCTGGTGGCACGCGATCCCAGCATCCTCTCCTGGTGTATTATCTGCTGCCGTTTAAAGGTCTACTAAACTGCTTACGTGAGTGCATGAACTGGCGTTTCGGAAAAATGCGTTTTGCGGACAAAAAGCCATCGATCGAGCCTTCAGTCTCTGATCCAGATTTGACGTGGCCTAAAAATATCAGAATATTATCGCGATACACAATATAAATCTTGATATGTTGTCTCTTTCTAGGAGGGAACTACATTTCCCATAATCCCCCACACATGACTACAGAACAATAATGTGATGTCTGGAATAAACTGTGAAAATGTCAAGTAAATTGCTCTGTTTTGAGTAGAACGCTCGACATTGTTGTCATTTAGCAGCTAAAATATGTTTGTCTGTAATAAAAGGGGAAGATTTGACTGTACTGGAGCGTTTTTTTTGTGCCCTGCCGTGTCTTGGCTCCTGTCCAGGGTTGGTCCCCGCCTTGCACCCATAGTTCCCGGGATGGGCTCCGGTTCACCCCCGCGACCCCGGTTGGGATTAAATGGTTCGGATAAAGAATGAATGAATGAATGAATGAATGAATGAATGGAATGTTTTTGTGAGTGATGGCGTTCCATATAGCGTGTACCTTAGTGGTACCTTTACCGGTTCAGGACTTGAACTGGCGACCTTTCGTTCATGGTGCCAACTCCCTAACCATTACGCTAGAAAGTGCTAGAAAGAGATAGAGAACTGCTAGCCTTCCAGAAACATACTGTACCGGTCATGTGTCCCGAGCTGTGTACTACTGCACTTAATAGTATGGTAGCTAATGCGGCTATCATACTTTTCTATGTGGTAGTATGCATCTCAGAAAATAGCCGAGGCTGTAGATTAACGGCTCTCAGCGCAATAGGTTGTGCACATGGAGAGTCGCACGTGCCCTATTTGACTTGGTACACCATATAGGGCGGGAAGTGACTTTTTCTTAAAATCTTGTGCACTACGTTTGAAATGCTCCGCCCACGCTCCACTCTGCTTTTAGCGAATGTGAGCTCACACATGGGCTGTGTCCTGAGCCATGCACTGCCGCACTTAATAGTGTTATCATACTTTTCTATGTGGTAGTATGCGTCTCAGAAAATAGCCGTGGTTGTAGCTTAACGGCTCTCTTTGCACTAGGTAGTGCACATGGAGAGTCACATGCGTCCTATTTGACTTGGTACACCACATAGGGCGGTGGAGTGACTTTTTCTTGAAATGTTGCGCACTACGCTGGAAATGCTCCGCCCTCGCTCCACTCTGAGTGACAGGTACAGCTCCACTCGTTTGCTTTCCCTCGTTCCCGTTCTTCAGCAGCAGGAAGGCAGCAGCACAAATAAGCAGTTTTGCTCAATTGATTTGAATTATACAGGCTTGTCAAACACCGGAAAATAAAACAGCCGGGCGAGTAACAAATTACGCCGTCCTGCACGCCCGAGCGCTCCACTCCACTCCACTCTCGCCACTAACGCCTGTTCCACAGTGAAGCAAAGCGCTACCAATACAGCAGTAAACACGGCTACCTCCTGTAAACACTGTCTGCTTGAAGCCAAACAGCGCAGCCCTGTTTAAGCTTTACGCCGGGTTTAAATGTCACAGTGCTGTTTCGTGCTGGGGAGGAACGCGCTGACAAACGCTACAGGGACGGCACCGGCCGAGGTGTAAACAAGGGGGAAAGATGGCGGAATCTTGACACATTCACAGCAAAGGTTGTTCTAACATGCTTTATCAACTTGCAAAATAGTGATCCTTGTTGTTAAATTGGATCATAAATAGGCAGGTAGTGAACAATATTAAAGTTGACATGGGAGACTCTCTCTCTCTCTCTCTCTCTCTCTGTTTCTATCTCTATCTTTATTCTCTTTCTCTTTCTCTGTCTCTCCCACTTCCTATTTTTTATGTATTTTAAATATTTTATTTTTAAAAATATTTTATTTTTATATTTTATATGCACTTCGCTTTGTCCTTCTCTATTTCTTTTGCTCCCTCTCTCTCTCATTTTTCTCTCACACTTTCTGTATTTTCGTTTTCTCTCTCTCTTTATCTCTCTTCTTTCTTTCTCTCAATGCAATGTATATATCTCTTTCTCTTTGTATCTGTTCCCTTTTTTCTCATTTCTTTTTCTCTCTCTCTCTCGTCAGTAAATGGTGTACAGGTGAGAGTGTCCACTCTTGTCCTATTTAAACAGACTCTTTTGCCCAAAATAGCAGCAGCCTAACAAATGACAGCAGTGTAATCCAGCAGCTCTTCACCTTGCCTCGCTCACTGCTCCTTTAAACACACACACACTCACACACGCGCACACATGCGCACACACACACATACACACACACTCACACGCACACTCACACACACAAACTTGTACAACTATCTTTGTTGGGACATTTCATAGACTCCAATAATGACTAGATGTATATAATTTTACCCCTTCACCTAATCCTAATCCTAACCTTAACCTCACAAACCAAAAGCACATCTTTTACCTCTTTACCTCTCAAATAAAATCTATAGTCATTTTTCTTCATTAGGACCTCCCAAATGTCCCCACAAATCCCAAAAAGTTCCCCACAACGCACGCAAACATGGTACGCACACACTCACACACACAAACACACAACAAAAACAACACATATACTCCCACACACACACCAATACATATACTCAAATACACACAATCACACACACACACACATACAACAACATATACACACTCACACTCACACTCACACACACAAACACACAACAAAAACAACACATATACTCCCACACACACAGACAACACATATACTCTGATACACACAATCACACACACACACAAAACAACACATACACACACACACAACAACAACAAAACATATACTCACACATACACACACACACACTTACACATACACAACACACAAATGAGTCGCTTAACCTTGAACTGTTTTCGTATTTTACCTCCTTCTCCACAACTCACACCCCTGTTGCCATGGTGATAGCATCAGCACCGTTTACCTCCACTGCATCCCATAACCACTCACACACACTATGGGCACATCCTGTAACCGCTTACTCCACACACACTCTCATGTACACATGCACCTAACACATCCATCTACACACACACACACACACTGCAGGCCTAGTTCCCGCCGGCGTGTTGCGTGTGACAGGAACACGCTGTCTACAGGTGCATTGTGGGAGATAGCGGGTGACGGGCGGGCTCTTGACGGGCGGCGCTGGCGTTTCCCGGGCGACGTGTTTGGGGAGGGGTGGAGTTGAGTTTGTGGCCCTCGTGGTTCGGCCGTCTGTCTCCCGAGATAAGGCTTGGCTGCTGCTCTCTCGCTCCTCGTACACCTCCAGAGGAAGTTTGTTTTGTCGTTTATTTTTCCCTCTTTTCGGTTTTCGTTTTTTTTTTTTTTTTATGTGCCTCTTTCTGTTTGTGCAGTGATGACATTACACCTCCAGCACCTGTTCACTGAGAGGGAGAGAGGGAGAGGGAGAGAGAGAGAGAAGTAGGGAGAGAGAGAGAGAGAGAGAGAGAGAACGAAAGACAGAGAAAAAGAGACAGAGGGAAAGGAGTGATGTAGAGATGGACAAGGACAGATGAAGGAAGAGAGGCAGACAAAACGATGAGACAGATAGATAGAGGGAGAAAGAGGTGGGGATGGAGAGAGAGATAGAGAGAGGGAGAAATAGAGAGATAGTGGGAGAAAGATGTAGGGACAAAATGGAGAAAAGGAGAGAGAATGAAGGAAGGAGGGAAAAACAGACAAGGGAAAGGGAGTGATGGAAATAGATGAAAACACAAAGAGAGAGAAGAAGAGAGAAAGAGAGAGATGAACGGAGATGGATATGCATGCAGACCAACAGAAAGAGAGAGAGAATGAGGAGGGAGAGAAAGAAGGAAGGATGGAGAAATGGAGAGATAGAGGCGGAAAGCGAGTGAGGGAAGAAGAGACAGAAGAAGAGATGGAGAGAGGGGGAAGAAGAGAGAGAGGAAAAAGAGAAGGTGGGAGAGAGAAAGAAAAGATGGAGAGAGAGAGGGGAAAAAGAGAGAGAGGCATAAAAGAGTGAGCGAGGGGGGAGAAGAGAGACAGGAAAAAGACGAGAGACAGGGAAAGAGGGAGAGACAGAAGAAGAGAGGGAGAGAGTGAGAGAGATAGCAGAGGGTAAAAAGAGGGCAACTCACTGCGTGTCTCCTCTGACTCCTCTCTCTTTTCTCTGCACTTCTCTCTCTCCTTCTCCACTCCTCCGCCCAGCTCAATATCCTTCTCCTTTTCATCCCTCCATCCTGCTTCCTCTCCTCCTGCTGAAGCTGAGCCAGCTGAGCATCGCTACGCACCCTGCACTGCCAACAATTACAACAATTACTGCCAGTTTCACCACCTGCCCCCCAATACGGACACACACACACACACACACAGACCCACACACACATATAGGCAGAGCAAACGTGTTGCTGTGTGTGTGTGTGTGTATGTGTGTGTACGTGTGTTCATGTATTTATCACATTGTGGGGACCTTTTTGTCCCCTAAAATCACTTTTATCTGTATCTTTTGTGGGGACATTTGAGAGGTCCCCGTGAGGAAAAATGAATTTATACAAAATGTGCTTGTTTTATTTGAGAAACTAAAAGAGGTAAAAGATGTGTTTTTGGTTACTGAGGTTAAGGTTAGGGTTAGGATTAGGTGTAGCTGTAGAATTATATACATCTAGTCATTATGGGAGTCTGTGGAAGGACCTCACAAAGATAGTAATACAGAGTCTGTGTGTGTGTGTGTGTGTGTGTACGTGTGTGTGTGTGTACGTGTGTGTGTGTGTGTGTGTGTGTGTGTGTACGTGTGTGTGTGTGTGTACGTGTGTGTTTGTACGTGTGTGTGTGTACGTGTGTGTGTACGTGTGTGTGTGTGTGTGTGTACGTGTGTGTACGTGTGTGTGTGTGTACGTGTGTGTGTGTGTGTGTGTGTGTGTGTGTACGTGTGTGTACGTGTGTGTGTGTGTGTACGTGTGTGTGTACGTGTGTGTACGTGTGTGTGTGTGTGTGTGTGTACGTGTGTGTGTGTGTGTGTGTACGTGTGTGTGTGTACGTGTGTGTGTGTGTGCACGTGTGTGTGTGTGTGTACACGTGTGTGTTTGTACGTGTGTGTGTGTGTGTACGTGTGTGTGTGTGTACGTGTGTGTGTGTGTGTGTGTGTACGTGTGTGTGTGTGTGTACGTGTGTGTACGTGTGTGTGTGTGTGTGTGTGTGTGTGTGTATGTGTGTGTGTGTGTGTACGTGTGTGTGTGCCAGGGCTGTGTTTGCTGGAACGCCACAATGCGCAGCGTTTAATTACATCTAAGCAGGCGGCGTTTGTTTAATCTGTACACTGCACCACTCGTTCACTTCCACTCCACACTCCTCCTCCACTCCCTCGCTTCTCTTTATTTCTCTTTCTCACCCTTACCTTCTGTCTTCCTCCCCCCCCCTCTCTCACCCCTTCCCTCTCTCTCTTCATCTCTCAACTCTCTTTTCCTTCTCCTTCTCGCCCTCTCTCTCTCTCTTCCCTCTTTCTCCTTCATTCCTCCATCTCTCTTCTTTTCTTTCTTCCTCTCCTCCCTCTCTCCCCCACATTCTACCTCTTTCTCCTCTCCGCCTTCCTTTCTCTCTCACGTCCTCCCTCCCTCTCTCCCTCCCTCCCTCTTTTCTCTCATTTGCTCTATTTTTCATCCTCTTTTCTCACTCTCTATCTTTCTCTCTTCCTGTTCACTTTTTCTTTCTTACTTTCCATTTTCTCTCCATTTTTCTTCTCCATTTTCATTATTTCTATTTGCTCCTCTTTTCTCACCATCTTGCCTGTCCTGTGAGGCATCACTCTAATTGTGGAACAAGCACCGCTCTCTATCGTACTTGACTGAGACACGCACACACACTTACACTTGTATTACTATCATAATGAGGTCCTTCCACTGACTCCCGTCATGACTAGATTTAAATAATACTACAACTAACCCTAACTTTAATCCTAATCTTAACCTCATTAACCATTTTTTGATGATGCAGTCGTCCAGTGGCAAACTTCCATTCTTGCTGTTGCAAGTACAACAAATAACCCGTTGAATTTGTTCATAAGTTCAGTTTTTAACTAATACGGAAACGGTTAGTGGTTAGCGCTGCATCCTCACAGCGAGAAGGTCCTGGGTTAGATCCCCGGGTTGGCCGTATGTCCTTTCTGTGTGGAGTTTGCTTTCTATCCCCGTGTTTGCGTGGGTTTCCTCCGGGTGCTCCGGTTTACTCCCACAATACAAAAAGTATGCACTGTAGGTTAATTGGTGAATCAAAACTGGCCCCGTAAGGCGTGAATGTGAGTGTGTGTGCCCTGCAATGTGTTGGCGCCTCCCCAGTGTTCGGTTCCCGCTTTGTGCCTGTAATTCTCGGGACAGGCTCCGACCCCCCGGTGACCCCAGTGGTTCGTTAATTAATGAATGAATTTTGCTATTTGTGGTCATTGTTTTCATTTAATTTCATATTTTTAAATCTTTGTAGGGAGAGCTCTGTCTCTCACCAACGCCTAAAAACCTGCCCATAAACACTGACACACTCACACACACATTTTTCGCTCACTCGTTACAAGTTCTCTCCTGCACACCTGCCCAGACACGTTGGCAGCCGCTGCGTTTTTTTGGAAGTGTTTTCCCGTCCTAATTGAGACGATAAACCGAGAGCACAAAAGCTCAAGCGAAGCATTTGCCACATTTTTAACCGAACCTTATTGCTTTTGTTGTGTGTGTGTGTGTGTAAGTCTGCACTCCGGTATTTAAGAACGACTGAATGGGCCTCCCAAATTACGGAGAGGCGTAGCCTTTTGAATGACAAGACAAGCTTGTGCTTTGCCGAAACGCCTAAACGGTTTGTCTAAGCTCTCGCATTGGCCATTCAGCATTAATGGGTTTTAATGGATCTGAAGAGGTTTTGCCATGCCGAGGGAGGGCTGTGAGGGGCCGGGGGCTTGTTTAAGAAAGTGCTAGAGGGCGGGGTCCAGCTGGCAGCCTTTTTGACGGAGATGTGTTTATGCCTAAGACCTCTCCCTCCCTCTCTCTTTTTCCCTCTCTCTCTTACTTGTATGAATAAGTGATGAGGTTTCATACCTCACTGACCTCGGGCACATTGTACAAGTTCATCAATCATACCCCCCCACCTCTCCCACCTCTCCCTCCCGCCACCCGCCCGTCCGCCCCTCCTTACACCAGGCAGCTGCTTTCGGGGAAAAGGCCAGCCATATAGCGCCCCCCACCCCCCATTCTTTCGTCAACGAGCGTCTGACCTCATTTATAGATCTTAGTCAGCAAAGAAAGAAAGATAGAGAAGGAGTCAATCACAAAAGAGAGCAGCAGCGACGACGGTGGAGCCGCTGCCACATGAAATGGCTGGGAGGGCTGTTAGGACTCACGCAGCAAAGTTTTCTTAAATTTGTTCTTAAGAAAAGTTCACGTCGGATAATTCTTAAATTGTTCAAATTTAAACTGTATATTATACATTTGTAGAATTAAAAAAATATCCATCGAGCTAATGTTTTGCACAAACACGGTCAATAAATGAGCTAAGAATGAATATCTAATAAGAAAGCATTGGCCAATGTCAGAATCTTGGTGAAAAGTGCGTAAGTGGGTTTTAAGAGTAAATTTTATCTTAAGATGGATTAGTGAATGAGGTGTATAGATCTGCTGAACGTTAACTGATAAGAACTTTGGTAGCGTTGGTAAATTCCATACTTAAGAATGAATCTCAAATAAGAAAAATTAACCAGTGTTGGTGAAAATTGCGTAAATGGTTTTTAAGAGCAAATTTTGTCTTAAGAACGATTTGTAAATGAGATCAGTTTATCTCTTATAAGTGTTGATTTTAAGAGCTTCGGTAGCTGTGACAGATTCCCTGCTAACTTAAGAACTAATCTCAAATAAGAAAAATTTGTCAGCATTATGGTGAAAACTGCGTAAGTGGATTTTAAGAACAATTTTTATCTTAAGATTGATTAGTGAATGAGGTGTGTTGATCTGCTAACCGTTAACTGGTAAGAGCTATGGTAGTGTTGGTAGATTCCGTACTTTCTTAAGAACAAATTTCAAATAAGTAAATCTCAGCCATTGTTAGAATCTTGGTGAAAACTGCGTAAGTGGATTTTAAGAACAATTTTTATATTAAGAACGATTGTTCGAACTGGTCATTTTACCTCTTTTAAGTGTTGAATCATAAGAGTTACAGTGGCCTTAGCATTGGTGATTGGTGAATGAGGTCCCATTGGCGGCTTTGTTAGATTTTAGTAGCTTCAGTGAATTTTTAAAAACTTCTGTAAATTTTCATTAGATTTGTTACATAAGAACAAGTCTCAAAAAATAAAGAAATGTTGGCCAGTGTCAGAATCTTGGTGAAAACTGCATAAGTGGAGTTTAAGAACAAATTTTTATCTTACAAAATGATGGGTGAATTATAAGAGCTTTAGGTTGGGATTTGGGGTTGTAAAACACATACACAGCAAGTTCGGACAGCTACCATCACACACACACACACACACACACATATGAGTTTAAAAGAGAATTCCGGATCAGCCTCACCACTGGAAAAGCCGGACCGTGGTGCTCTGTTCATCATGAATTAAGAAACAAGGCCAAGGATCAGCGGTAAAGTTTGGGTTTTATTCCCATTCACACCTTACACACACGCCTTACACACACACACACACCCTACACACACACACGGAGTGCTTTTCAATATGCATTCTTGTGCTTTCTCATTTCACATCATCATTTGACGCCCAAGTGAGGTTCCAGGACTCAAGAACAGAAATCCCGAGGATGCTCAAGTCACCATAATGTTGTTCTTGTGTCGCCCAAATATCAAGGATACAGGGGCGGTTGGTCATGTAATGGTTAGCCTGTTCGCCTTGTGAGCGGAGGATTTGCTGGTTCGAATCCCAGGACCGGTAAATGTACCACTGAGGTACTCATGAGCAAGGTACCGTCCCCAAGCACTGCTCCCCGGGTGCTGCCCATGTCAGCTGCCCACTGAACAATCAGAAAACATTTATAGTTTATACAGGAACTCTTTTCACGACTGTTCACTTTTGGGGGTTTGAAACCCTTCATCAACAGTGTGCATTTGGGGTTGCGGTGGCCTAGTGGTGGTAGGATACTGATATACACCTAGTAGTCATAGGTTCAAATCCTACTGCCAGCAGAGACATTGATTTGGAGGGGGTGATGGTGGTAGTGGTGGTCTAGTAGTTAGGATACTCGCCTCTGGACCAAGAGGTTGTGGATTTGAATCCTACTGCTCTATCATACGTCCAGAACTACCACCACTGAACATGTGGGTTCGAGTCCCAGCAGAGACATTGATTTGGGGTTGGTGGTGGTCTGGTGGGTGGGATACTCGCTTCTGGACTAATAGGTCGTGGGTTTGCATCCAACCCCCAACACTACCATCGTTGGGTCCCTGAACCAGACCCTCGGCACTGCACCACAACAAACTGTGAGCTCTGCTTTTCACCCATCCGTATAGGAGCAGTGGGCAGCTTTTTGGCAGCACTTAGGGATAATACCTTGCTAATGAGTACCTTTACCGGTCTGGGACTTGAACCAGCGACCTTCTAATCATGGGACCAACTCCCAAATCGTTATGCCATCAACTGCCCCAGTCTCTGGACCTGAGTTGGATAGAATTGAAGTCATATATTTGCAGACTTTGTGATTTCATTTCATTCATCGAATCAATGTAATCTGGTATCGTGATAAAATTAGTGTTTTACAGCTCTGCCGATCAGTATCCATCACCACCCAAGAGGCCGAGACTGTTCAGAGAAACGTACTCACTCTGGATACATGCCAAAAAAGTGTCGTAAATATATGTCAGCCTGTACGAAATGGAACGTACTGGAAGTCACCGTGTAAAATATAGCTTTATTACAGTCTCACACGCAGTCTTACTCATGCTGTAGATGAAATTGCTTGTATAAGCAGCTCATTCGTGTCTATTTGAGCTGCTGTATGGGCCGCTTTTGATTATAATGAACCCGAAAGCCCCTCGATTTGTCACTAGCGAAACTTGGACTCTTGTCATAAATCGTGCGGTTATTAAAAGCTATAATGTGCGGTTTGAGGAGCATCAGTTGCGGTTCGATCGCTGTCAGACTTGAGGGTTTGTCTCGGTGGAATGTGGCACTGTGGGAACGTTTAATAATGCAGCTTCCCCCCTTTTTAATGCGGTCAAACCAAATTCATGGGAGCTGACGAGACGAGGCGAGACGGGACGGGATGAGATGAGGACGTCCCATGATGCTTTGCGGTATGGTCAAAGTCCATCTCCTTAAAAATGAGGGAGGGAGGGAAGGAAGGAGGGAGTTGTGGTTGACTTGAGCACTTTAGAATATAGTCCTTTAATGTATGTCTCCAGGCTTTGGTGGGAATGACGTATTGATTCGATCAATCAATGGAGGCAAAAAGCCATAAATGCTCCTCGCTACTGTAATGGTGGCACTTAAGGAGGGTTCATTCCTGGCCAGATACATCACTCCTCCTGAGATGGATGGATGGATAGATGGACGGATGGGTGAAGTAGGAGGGGAAAGTGGGAGCACATGCATGTAAAGTGGCATTAAGTCTGCGTCTGCTTGCTGTCTGTCTGCTTTCCTCCTTTGTGCGTTAATGATTAATGTGCAGCTAAGCGGGGGGTTTGCGCCTTCATTAGGCTGCCCTCTCCTCCTCCTTCCCTCCCTCCCTCTATCCGTTTGCCTGCACCAATAATTTATCACGCCGATTCTTTGTACTTTTCTTGTCTTCGCGCTCGTAGCAAACGAAACCAAACGAAACGGAGGCCGTGTCCACATAAAGCGTTAGTGTCAGCGAGGCATTACGCGTCATTCGGACGAGTTTGCTTTATGAATTTCTTAAACGAAGGAAAAGTCGGCTTTGGCTAATGATGTGTGAAAGATTGAAGGGACCAGTTTGCGAGAGCTCATTTTCATATCAGTCTCTATTTCGAATCAGTAGTTAAACTTGAGTCTCTGCTGCTTGTTCCCACCAGAAATGGGAAAGTTGGAGTTAATAAAGTAAGATTCCCTGAGATTACGGCAAAACGCTAGTTAATAAAGACAATTTTTTTTTACCAACTTTAACTACTTTTTACAGTAGCTTGTTAGTAGTGAAGCTACTTTTAGTTGGGGCAGTTGGTGGTGTAACGGTTGTACGTTTGTCCCGTGATCAGAAGGTTGTCGGTTCAAATAAAGTTACCACTGAGGTACTCATGAGCTAGGTACGAGGTCTCATTTGGTTATGGTGCACTGTGTGCTGCGCTGTGGGGTGTTTACAATGACAATCACTCACTTCACTTTTAAAAAACCTCGGAAATATGAAATACATAATGCAGTGGTACTTCGGTACTGGAACTTAATCCATTCCGGAAGTTCAAATTCCAAAACATTCCATAAGAATCAATGTAAATAAAATCAATCCGTTCCCAGCCCCCTAAAATACACCAACAATTTGTGACCTGATCTGCCGTAACGAGTCGGAAGTCGGCGTTCTATTTATTTAGATACGGGCCGATTATGTTGAAAAACATCACAAAAATATCGATTTTTCTTTTTTGGAAACCAGATTAATTTTGAAGATCTTTTCCTTCATATAAGACCAAAAAAGAAAAATCGATATTTTTGATGTTTGTCAACATAATCAGCCCGTATCTAAATAAATAGAACGGCGACTTCCGACTCATTACAGCAGATCGGGTCACATTTGACGGTTCTACACATGAAAGGTTGTGTTTTCGGCTGGTCTGAGTACCAAATAAATGATTTAATTTAGAAAATTTAATCAATAATGATGTTTGAGTTTAAATTATGTTGGAAATTACAAATTTTTGTGTAATAACAGTACACACGTGCAAAACGACAGAGCAGATAGAGAAGCCAGTCAATTGATGCTTCTTGTTACACCCCTTACAAAAATTTTAGGCTGCTGGCAAACAGTTGCCGTTAACCTTTGGCAATGTTGCCGCCGATTTACTGCAAGGTCACATTTTTACATGCAAATTAGGTTCGTGGCAAAACTTCGGTGGACTTTTGCAAACTTTGTGGAAAACTTATGCACCTGCCAAATTTCACTGCTAGTTTGTCAAATTGTTTTGGCAAAATTCTTTGTCACTAATAGCAATTTATCATTGTTGCCAGAAAATTGTTGCACTTGTGGCTGACAGTTGTGGCAACATATTCTGGTGAACTCCACAAATGAACCACAAACCTGCCTCAAACGTCTTTGTAAGGGACAAGTTCATTTGGCGTTGGGTCGAAGTACAAAATAAATGCTCAAATTCTGACTTTCATGATGGAAAATACTGTTTGATTAACAAATTGTTCTACTTTATTTGAAATATTGAGCTCTGTGTGATTTAGTCATTTCCTGTATAAAACATGATCCAAGATTTCATTCCTACTCCAGGTGCAACTTTGGCCAAAACCATGGTTCGTACTCCAAAATGTTCATAGTCTAAACGGTTTGAGAACCAAGGTACCACTGTTCTTGAAATCACGGTTTACTTCATGATGTTGGCGGCCTAGTGGTTTGGACACTAGCTCTGGAGCAAGAGGTCATGGGTTTGAGTCCCACTTCCAGCACTACCATTACTGGATCCCTGAGCAGGACTCTTGTTGCTCTCCATGAGACTGTCCCTGAAATCAGGAAATGAAAGTTGCTTTGGATGAGAGCGTCTGCTGCGGTTTATTCCTCTTGGTGCTGTCCTTCGGATGAGGAAGGATTCCCTGAGATTCCGGTGGGGAAAAGAGGGATGAGGAAGCGGGAGTTAGCCCTGGCCTTGGGGATGGGGGGTTTGGAGAGCGAGGATGAGAAGATGAGTGTAGATGGAATTTTCTCCTCTAATCCCATAAGGAGCGGCTTGCCCCCGGCCCCTGGTCTCCGGCGTGCCGATTGGCTCCAGGACTCGTCGTGTTTTGAGTGAGCGCTTGTATGTGAAAGCGGGGTTTTGACCTCCTCGATGAGCCCCTGTCCTCGGGGAGGTCGGTAAAAAGTGCTTGAGTGCCTCCCTCAGGCAAACACACACAAACATTAGCAAACGCTTGAAGATTAAAGGAGGAGGCATCGTTTTCCGCTGTCCTCCTAACAAACTCTCTGGCAAAATGCTACATTGTTACATACGAAAAAACTCTAACTTAACGACTTTCTTTCACTAGCTTATCAGTAGCAAAGCTACTTTTAAAAAAATTTAACACAACACAATCATAAAATTTCTTCAGAACCCGTCTAGCGGTGTTCTAGAGTAGCTAGTTACAAATAGTAATGCTACTATTCCAGCTACTTTTGTCAGTAGCTTATGCAAAGTTGCTTTTTAAATACTTTCAAATTTTTCGACACATTGCAATCATAACATTTCTCCAGGAATTGCCCGTCTAGCGGTATTATGGAGTGGCTAGCTACAAATAGTAACGCTGCTAACTCAACTACTTTCGTCAGTAGCTTATCTGTTGCAAAGTTGCTTTTTAAAAATGCCATATTGTTACAAAAGTGAATATGATTTCATTTTTATATAATTATTGCTGTTTGCTCTTACTTGTCAATACGATTGGTCAAAAATTGTGGAAAAAGTAGTGGTAATTGGTCTAAATCGCACGGTAGTAATGAATCTTGTGGGGTTTGGCTGAATTTGCGTTAATAGTTGCGATTGCAACATTGCAAAATCCTGGAGGGTCTGATTATTATTTATTTTCTTTATTAGCATTAATTTAACAGCTTATTGTTATATAAATATAACTATATATAAAATGGCTTTTATCATTTCTCCTTTTTTCTGTTTTTCAACCTTTAATCTCTGTAATTACCTGTATTATTATTTTTAAAACCTACATGCAGTTAGTAGACTAGCTTAATTTGATTTTTATGGTCATGTCTTGATGTATTGAGCTTATTTTAGTAAAGTTAGTAAAGTTTAGTAAAGTTTAAATATATCCTCCAAGTATACTTTATGTAGTATACACACGTTTATATACTAAGTTTACTGTATTAACATCATATAACAGTAGTTTACTTGTAAGTCTTCTGTATAAATTCTTCTGGGGACAAACTTGGCCCAATTTTTAGTTTATAAAAGTACATTTTTAAGTGTAAGAGCAGTAAACTTTGAGGACCTGATGAGAGTATGATGAGAATGCACATAATTTGTGAACTAAATTATAAGAGAACTAAAAAAGTACTAATAGTATTAATGCTTTTGAGAAGGCGGGAACTCATTGTTGTAATTCTTTGTGGTAAAATTTGGTTTTTCTCTCCAAGGCGTCTCCAGTCCCGGGTTGACGAGGGCGGTGGGTTCGTATTGAACCGTGTTTTAAGTGCGGTTACACGGTTCTAAATTCCAGCCTTAAGTGCCCTTCACCGTCCTGCGGGACCCCGAGACTCTGGATCCGGCTCTTCTCCTCCGTCGCCCCGGAGCCGGTTTTCGGGAACGGCCTAGGCACATGGAATTCTGGGATGGGCAGGGACTTTAAAGAGGGGAGGAGGTGGAGGAGGGGGTTAAGTGTGTTATGACTGATGACGGCGCTTAATGGCTCGGACCTCGGCCTCCGATATCGATTAACGGCACGGATTACGCTCCTTTTTGTCCGCACGAATTACGACTCGCATTAAAGACGAGAGACGGGACGAAGGAATGAACCCTGGCCTTTTCTCCCGCTTGCTCCTGTATTGCATTATGCATGACGAAACGCTTGGACTCTATCCGACAGCCTGCGGTAATCCTGTTGTAGGTTTGAGCAATCCTTTTTAAGTTAGGGGAAGGTGAGGAGGGACACGGTGTTTAATAAAAACCCATTGCAGCATGCGGGAGAGGTTCGATTTCGAGAGGTTCGAGAAGTGTGTGATTATAGTTATTGTCAAACCTTCCAGGATTCTGCGATGCTGCGATCACAAGTATTAATGCAAATTCATTACTACCGTACAATTTTGACCCCAACTTTTCTACAATTTTGACCAATCATTGTTATTTCCTGCAAAACGTCGAGCCATACGTCAGCGAACTCACTTCCTTATAACGTTTAAAAGACGCAGGAAACGTGTGATTAAAACGCCTCACATTTACCTTCAAAAATAACTAAATAATTAGTGGTTAATAAAAATAATAGTAGTTTTGTTCCCTTCATTTTAATTTTAATTCATATTTAAAGAATCATTATAATTGGGGACAAAATCACAAATTGTTCCACAACGTTGACTTACTCCAGCAACTTTATTGCAACAAAACGCCTAAAAAAATGCAACGTTCATTGATTTTTTTTTTTTTATGCTGCCATAAAATCAGGCATTTTAGGCTGCGACAATCTCAGAAAAGGCTCACGAAATCCTGGAGGGACCCTATTGTGAACACAGTAGGGGTTGCACGATTCAGAAAATCTCACTATTCGATTCTCGTTCTTGGGCTCACAATTCGATTTAAAATCGATTCACGATTCATAAACGATTGACAATTCATAAACGCGTCGTGGAAAAAGTCAACTAGTGCCATTCCGTTAGTAGAAAAATATGAATTGATTTTTGCATGAATTGATTTTAAATCAACTGAGAATCACGATTTAATTAAATTTTTTTGCACACCCCTAGAACACAGCACAACACACAGTGCACCACAACCAAATGAAGCATCTGCTTTTGACCCATCCGTGGGTCGGTACTTTGCTCATGAGTACTTCAATGGCACCTTCAGCGGTCCGGGACTTGAACCGGCAACCTTCTGATCACGATCCAATTTCCCCGCTGGAAATCTGAGGTGGGAGGAGAGTCGTCTCGCACTCATCCGTTCTGCCTCGCATCTTATTCAGACTCCTCCAGACGATCACAGAGCCTGTGATTTGTGTTGTGGCCCCGAGGGTCAGGACTCTCAGCCGATCACAGACAGCAGCCGAATTGGATCGAGCACAGTGGCCCAGCGGAACAAAAACAGCCTCGGTCTGCTTGTTTACTAAACACCGCTGAGATAAGCGTCACACACCCACACACTCTCTCGTGTATTACCATCTTTGTGAGGTCCTTCCAAGACTCTGATAATGTCTAGATGTAAATAACATTCCTAATCTTAACCTCAGTAATCAAAAACAAATCTTTTACCTCTTTTAGTTTCTCAAATAAAACATGGACATTTTCTATGAAATCGTTTTCCCTCATGGGGGCCAGTCCTCACAAACTATAAAATGTCCTCACACATCAGAAAAATGGATAAATCTTTATTTTTCCTATCTTTATGGGGACAGCCAGGTCCTCGCAAACCCCTAAATACACACACACAACTCTGCCCCTAGTGCTGGGAGCTGCTAACTACAAGTTGCAACGCTACTAACTTAAAAGCTACTGAAGCTACTTGTAAAATGCTGTAGCGTTGTGGCGATATGCTACGCTGTAACTAAAGTGACAAAATATTTTTATCTCTATTTCTGAAGACGGCTATTTTCAACTAGCAGCTGTTTCTGGCATTGAGTTAGCAAAAGTGGAATCTAATTGGCTATCGTGCCCTCATCGCATCACAGCTGGCTTTTGGCAGCTGGAGTCGGAGGATGACGCAAACCTCGGCCGAGTCGGAAGTGAGAGTTTGTGTCCCTATTTATGAAAATGTATGACATCGAACAACAAAAAGGAAGGTTTGAGTGTAACTTACACAAGCTATTGACATTATTGTTAAAAATATATTTTTGTATTACTTTTAATGTTTCACATTTTTAAATTTAATTAGCTTAAGAGTATCCTACTAGCTACTTTTTGTCATTAGCTTGTCATACAGTAGCTATTAAAACAGCAGCTTGTAGTGTAGCTCAGGCACGCTTAATCACAAGTAGCTTGTCGCTTGAAAAGCTGCTGTTTAAAAGTCGGCCGTGGTTCGGTCTAGACGTGCTCGCGTTCCTTGTCGCAGGTCAGAGGTTAAAGGTGAAGTTGAACTGAAAGAGGGGGTGATTATGTTGGTGTTGCCACTCCCCGGGGCAGACAGTGCGAGAGCGCGATAAGGTTATGCATTCATGAGGTCATTCTCATATTCACACGGAGCGTCCGAGCTGCAGCTGACACCAACAGATGAAGCTTTATACTGACATTTTAATAGATGTCACTATGGTGATGTGCTGCATCTGTATCCGTAGTAACCGGGATGCTCGGACCCTCTGTGATGACATTGTGGATAATGGTTGACTTTAAAAAATGAATATTTGAGATGTATTCGGTTTAGAGCCAGACAGATATAAGAGTTTTGATAATAATATTTGGCGATTGAAAAAATTGGACAGTGATATATTAGCCAGTAGTCCGATTTTTTACTGAAACAAAAACGATAACAATGATTTTACATACGATTTTTTTAAGAGTCACCACCAAGTTAAGAAGTTTGAATGAAATCAATGAAGTCAAATGTATACAAGCTCATTTTAAATAGTCAAATAAATTTTTTAAAATAAAAAATCCCCCAAAACCCAGCATTCTAATTTCACTTTTAAAAAAATGTTAGTTATTGTTATTTATAAACAACGATAACTAAAGGTACTGTCCAAACACCTGGAGCCAAGCCTAACTTTTGATATTTTTCAACATTTTGCACAATACATAACATAACTGTTTCTTTTAAATTTGTTTTTAAAGAGTCTTCAACCAAGTTTAAAGGTTTTAATAAATAAATGTTATATGTGTATATATATATACATTATATATATATATATATATATATATATATATATATATATATATATATATATATATATATATATGTGTGTGTATATTTATATATATGTATTACTTTTGCACAGTACAGTATATTAGATTTTCATTAACATTTTCTCTAACATATGTTATGTATATAACAATAATAATAATAATAATGATAATAATAAAAACAGCAACAAAAACAACAATGATGACAATAATAAGCTGCATTTAGTCATAGGCTAAATAACATTTGAGGCGGGATAACAGAGGCTTTAGCTCGTGAAATACATGTGTTTAAAGTGTTAAAAATCTTAAAAATGCTGTATTAAATCCAATTAAAACAGTTAAGGTTAATTAGATGGTCAGATTTTTTTTCGTTTACTCTTCATCATCATTGATCCTTGTTCATCTGCCATCAGTTGGTAGTAGTATCGCCGAATTATCGGTGAATGTAATAACTCTGGGTGTATAGAACGAACTGGACTGTAGGGGGGTTTGTGGTGTAAGTTTATTGCAGTATGAGTTGAGGCTTTAGAACCAGGATGTTTTGGCGCGTCGTTCTTTGTCAACGCTCTGACTAATTGACTGGCGCTTTCTCGCTGAGTGCATATAGTTGACTTGGCGCTCTTCATTTATCCGCGGCCTGCTGCAGGAAGAATGTTAATGATATTAAATGTGTGTGTGTGCATTGGTAATGCAGAAGCTCACCGAGACAGACACAGTCTGTTCATAGAACTTTTGCCCTCCTCCGTGCACCTCACACACACAAACATACACACACACCTTGTGTGTGTGTGTGTGTGTGTGTGTATTATTATCATGTATTTATATTGCTCACTGTTCAATTCATTCACAATGAATGCTTTTTGTTTAATGGTGTTTTTATTAAATAAATGCAAATATATAAAATGAAATATTGAGTGCATCTGGTCGATTGTGTTTTTATTTATTAATTACGATCTCTAAATTAAATAAATAAGTATTTAAGTAATAAGTGAATTTAAATATCACATGTTACATATAAATGTATAAATCATCATTTTCCTCATTTTATACATCACCTATATATAGGTAAGGTATATATTACTTATAATATAAGTAACGGTTTTAAATGAACAAATAAGAAATAAAATAACATTTAATTTATACCATATATAACAATTATAACAAAAATTACAAAGCAATTTATAACAACTGTATATGTTATATATAAATATAAACTTATGGCCAACTTGCATTTGTCCAGCTGCAGAGTGTGAGTGCTGGAAGTGTGTGAAGGGATAATGAACCTGGACAAGACAGTGCGGAGTCTGGTCTCTTTCTCGTGCATGGTCTCATGCACACACACACACACACCCTCTCTCTCACACACACACACCCTCACACACACACACATATGGACACACACTCAGATACTCTATTTAATTAGAAATGGCCCCTAGAATTAAGTAGCTTATGGCAGTCATGCCACTTCCTTCACAGTAGGAGGCAACTGGGTCACTGAGAGGTGGAGAAGTGTGTATGTGTGTGTGTGAGAAGACTTCAATGTGTGTATTTAGGGTGTGTGTGTGAACTGTTTTGTCTCTAAAAAGTAGAAAACAATTTTTATTGATTTCATAGTTTATGAGGACAGTGTGGTTTGTGAGGACCGGTCCCCAATGAAAGGACCTCACTGTGGTAACAGTACCAAGAAGTGTGCATGTGTGTGTAACAGTGAGAGTGGTATGTATACTCGATAGGCACGCTGAACACACACACACACACACACACACACATTCATGCTCCAATCAGCAAAACTTCATGCTGTAGATAGTGGCCTTGCTGCTTAATATTTAAAGGGGTCACGTGCTGCCCTCCCCACTGGCCCCACTCACACACACACAGTCTCCCCCTCTCCTCCTTTCATTCTCTCATTAACAGTACTCCCCTTTATGGTCCATCATTGACTCAGATGTCATTGAGACAGATGTGCAAGGGACGGTGTGTGTGTGTGTAGGTGTGTGTAGGTGTGTGTGTGTTTGGGCAACATATGACGGTTTTAAATGTGGGATTTGCTAATGACGATTCCAAATGACCACATGTGCATGAACTCTTACCACCTTTACGCTTTCGTTTCTACACACTCCCGTATGTGTGAACGTTCCAGTTCAGTGAGAGAGAGATGGAGATAGCGAGAGAGAGAAAGACGGAGAGAGTGGGCGGGAGGTGGAAGATAAAGTGGGGTTGGATGGATGGATAGATGGATGGATAGAATGAGTAAGATAAAGAGAGACAGAGGGTGAGAGATGGAGAGAGAGGTTGAGATGTACAGTACATACTGTATAGAGAGGGAGGGATGAGAGAGGGATGAAGGCTCATCTGCTGTGTGTTTGTGTGTGCATATGTAAGCGTGGGTGTGTGTATGTGTGTATGTGTGTGAGCTGGTTCTTCATCTGGGATGAGGATGAGTATGTTGATGTTCCCCACACACACACACACCCATACACACACACACACACACACTCTACTGGGAGACTTACACGCTATGTAACATAAGGTACAGCAAAACACCACTGTCCCCTCTACACAACACACTCCCCCCATCTCCAGGGGCTGACGCCTCATGCACACACACACACACACACACACACACACACACACACCACGCTTTCGATGCAGCAGGTAGACAGCGGCAGGCTTTCTGAAGTTTACCACCGAACTCACAGTAATTAAGAAAAACAGCTGTGGTCACCACTAATGATGCACCTGTACATCTGCTCACACCACTATCACCAGTTTACCACCATCGCTCTCTCTCTCCACCACTCTCTCTCTCTTTCCATCTCAATCTCTCTCTCTCTCCCTCCCTCACTCTCTCTCTACCATCTCACTCTCTCTCTCCATCTCACTCTCTCTACCTCCCTCTCGCTGTCTCTCTCCAACTCTCTATCTCCCTCGCTCTCTCTCTTTCATCTCAATCTCTCTCTCTTTCCATCCCTCTCTCTCTACCTCCCTCACTCTCTCTCTCTCTCCATCACTCTCTCTCCATCCTCTCTCTCCCTCTCCACTCTCTCCTACCTCCCTCCATCTCTCTCTCTCTCCATCCCTCTCTCTACCTCCCTCCTCTCTATATCTCTCTCTCTCTCTCTCTCTCTCTCTCTCTCTCTCCCCTCCCACTCACTCTCTCTCTCTCTCTCTCTCTCTCCCTTCTCTTCTCACTCTCTCCTCTCTCTTTCTCTCTCTCTCTCTCCCTCTCGCTCTCTCTCCCAACTCTCCTCGCTCTCTCTCTTCTGTCTCAATCTCTCTCTCTCTCTCTCTCTACCTCCCTCACTCTCTCTCTCTCTCTCTCTCTCTCTCGCTCTCTCTCTCTCCATCTCTCTCTCTTTCTCTCTCTCTCTCTCTTTCTCTCTCTCTCTCTCCATCTCACTCTCTCTCATCTGTCTCTCTCTCTGCCTCCCTCCCTAGAAACTCATAGATCGATATTTATTCTGATTATTGATTATCGTTTAACGTCTCATTTATTGTATTGTTTATACTTCAGAGTTATCAGGCATTATTTTAATGGTTATTTTTGCAGCTAATATTCTAATAAACATTATGCAAGTCATGCGACATATCAGTGTCTATATTTATAAAATACACCCGCATTAATATAGATTAGGAATCAACTGATTATCGATTATCCGACTGACCGATCAATATACTGATACAGACATCAATATTTGATCAATATACTGATACAGACATATTAGTGTGTGTATATATGAGATATCGCGTACATCTAAATTAGGGGGTCAACCCATTATTGACCATCAGTCTGGCAGATTTTTGGCGATATGAACATTTTTGTGTCTTTCATTGTTAGTTTTATCACCGTGTTATTTTTTAAAAACACATTAAAGATGTAGTACCCGTGCATATCAGCGTGTACATGCGTATAATATTACACTGCGCGCGCTCTCCCAGCAGACGTCGCCGGATAGAGGATAAGTAGGCTGGCGGCGTGATTAATGGCGTAAAGGCTGATGCAGAGTCGCGCCAGCCGAAATTCCCTACGCTCTTAATTCATATCTAACTCTCGCACCTCCGCCAGAACGATTAACATAAGATGCTTAAAAAGCGGCGATTGATCATT
The DNA here is from genome assembly GCA_032718565.1 of Distichodus sexfasciatus. Lineage (NCBI taxonomy): Eukaryota > Metazoa > Chordata > Actinopteri > Characiformes > Distichodontidae > Distichodus > Distichodus sexfasciatus. The sequence goes on from JAVGVS010000974.1 coordinate 26,056, forward strand.
TACACGCCCTTAACATCTGTACGGTTCAAACGCAGCCGCTCCTCCATCCCTCCTTCCATCCCTCGCTCCGTATCCCCGTGGATGTTACGGTGCGGTAAACGGATGGGCGTCTCTTGCCGGGAAACGTTCCGAACAGCGCGCAGACGTCTCGCGGCATTACGCCGTCGAGAATGAATTTATTTGTGTCACACTTTCCGGAGGATTTTGAGGCGCTAATGTGAAGATTTAATATTTATTTTCACTCCTTTTTTGGATGTTGTCAGGAGATATTTATATAATGGATATTTCTCTTAATACGCTGCAGCTGAGGAAGTAGAGCTCATAAATTTACAGCTTACAGAGTGCTTACTGTCAGGGAAATATTTCTATACGATGCAGCTACCTGCATTTATGTCATTTAACTAACCAATAACTTTACAGTGAATAAAAGACTGACCGTGCAGGCCCTTAAATAAGAGCCAGACTTATTGTTGGTGCGTGGCTATTTTAGGAACATGCAAAAATGATGGTGCTGCTTAATTTTAAGGCTGTGAAAAAAGCTTCTTCATGGTGCATGGCTATTTTAAAACTATATGTACTAATATGGTGTGGATGATTGCATGGTGCGTGGAATATTATTTTTACGCTATATATAAGGCTGGGAGTGGCAATTTTAAGGAGTGCAAATAGATTTTTAAGTGCAAAAATGTGGTGCACACCTATATTTACAACCAAGTAAAGATGGGGAATGACAATATTAAGGTCATGCAAAGATTAGGCACAAAAGCGGTGCATAGCTATTTTTACAACCTTTTTGCAAAAAGATCATTGCATAACTATTTTAATGCAGTGCAAAACTAGATTATTATAGTTATTTTAAAAGCTGGGCAAATATGTGGTTAATGGATATTTTTAAGCTGTGCCAAAAGATTGGCGTTAATGGCTATTTTAAAAGCTACATAAGGTGGTAAAATCTATTTCAGGTCAGTCTGCGAAAAGAAGTTGAATTTACTAAGACTGTTTATAGCCATACAAAATGATTTTGAGGCTGTGCAAAAAGGTGCTGCAACACTATTTTAAAGCCATGTACAAGATGCGGAATGGCAGTGTTAAGGGGTGTAAAAATATATTTTAAGTGCAGAAAGGTGGTGCATAGCTATTTTTAAGGCTGTGCAACATTACATAAATGGAATGTAGTATTACAACGTATTCATTCATTCATTATCCATCGCTTAATCCTGTGAGATTACGGTGGGAACTGTTATTTACCCAAAACCCTGTAACATCACATTATTACGCGTCGACACATAGACATTCAGTTATGGTGTTATATATTTGTCAAATTAGATTTTGAGCTGGTTATATGTGTTGTAATTCTCTAACATTGGGTGAAGTTTGCTATAAACATAGCGTATGGAACTAAAATGCTCACGATTTGGGCCGTTGATTGTTTTTCAGTACAGTCGTAGATTGAGTCCTTCAGACCAACATAGCTGCCTAAGCAGCTGCATAATATTTTTTTACTGCGAGGTCTGTAGAACCTCATTGTCCTGTGCAGTTCTCCGGTAAAACATTATAAATCTTTTTCCTGCTGGAGAGCCGGAAAGACAATGCCGCTCTCCCTCTCCTTCCGTCATCACCTCACCTGACGCCTTTGAAATACGGTCTTATCCACTCGGAACGGTAGAGCCGGTTTGCAGAAGTGCTGATGAGGGATAAATGGAGAAAACCCGTGCCTTTTTTTAACTCTCTCTATCTCTCCAGCAATCAGCAGCGTACTCAGTAGGAAGCCGTCTTTAAGCAAGTCAGGATTAAATAAAGCCAGTGTATGCAGAACAATCTCGTTTTTAAAGTTGATCAGTGAACTTAAAATACATTCAGTTGCATTTTAGAACTAAGTTTATTAATTTAGATTTTAAATGCAACAGACTCTCAGGCTGGATTCTGACTCAGACTTGGACTTGGATTGTGACTGGGATTCAGACTCAGACTCAGACTTGGGCTTGGACTTGGACTCAGATTCAGGCTCAGACTGTGATGGGTCAGGCCTTGCTCGAGCCTAGATTCATGTCACCTTCAGTCAGGACTAAAGTCCTAGTGCTGTGACTCAGACTCGGACTTTGATTGTGACTGGGATTCAGACTCGGGTTTAAATTTGGACTCAGACTCGGATTCTGACTTAGACTTCGGCTTGGACTCAAACTCAGATTCAGGTTCAGCTCGATGGAGTCAGGCCTAGCTAGAGCCTAGTTTCATGTACCTTCAGTCAGGACTAAAGTCCTAGTGCTTGTGCTTTGCTGATATTTTGCTCTTGTTGCATTTGGATTGGTTGGGTTCGGACTTAACTCAGATTCGGATTTGGAGTCAGACAGAAATTGGTCTCAGAATTGGACTCAGACTTCGGACTTGGACTTAGGTTTGAATTTAAACTTGGACTCAGACTCGAACTCAGGCTCAGACGCAGATGGGCCTCATTGGGTCAGGCCCAGCTAGAGCCTAGCTTCACATTATCTTTAGTCAAAAAAAAAGTCAAAGTCAACTTTATTGTCATCTCTGCTATATACTGTACAGATACATAGAGAGACGAGACGACGTGGCTCCAGGTTATTTTCGGTGCAAACAAACAAAGAACAGTAGAACAGAGAATAAATAGGCAGTGGCACGACTAGGCACATGGAATAAACAATAAATAAGTAAAAATGCTAAAATATACATTAAACAATATACATTTTAAACCAGACAATATACAATATACATTTTAGGCTAGACAGGGAAGACAGACATAGAGCTAAACATGTTTGTGAAGTCAGGATGCAGTATTCTTAACAGGTTGAAATTGACATTTACACTGAGTGTGCAAGAGGTAGAGTTATAGTACTAAGTACTAAGTCAGTACTAAGGGTTTGGACTCAGACTCAGATATGGTCTCAGACCCGGACTTGGACTTGAACTCGGATTTGGACTCTGAATCCAATTCACGTTCAGACTTGGACTCAGACTCAGGCTCTTGATTTGAATTTGGACTTCAACTCGGACTGGGACTCGGCTTTGCTCTGATCAATAAATAATGTCAAACAGATTGTGGGAGAGGAGATCAGACAGGCAAGCGCTCAAACACAGTAGGAGCTGTCAGTGAGCCGCCTCGGAGAGAAGGAAGGAGAAAAGGTGAGATGGAGTAAAGGGTGATCTGAGGGCAAGAGGAAGGAAGGAAGAGGAAGAAAGAGGCAGGAGTGCATGTGAGAATGGAGATGAGAAAGAATGATTTAGTGTGTGTGTGTGTGTGTGTGTGGAGAGCAGGCAAGGAAGGCAGAGGAGAAAGGAATTAAGAAGATTAATGCCCCAATTAAACGGAAATGATAGTGAGGATCCTGTTGGTATGCAAACTGAAAAAAGAATTGATGCAAAGCAAATACGAGGAAAAATGCATAAAAAGCCAGGCGTTTCGGAGAAGATGCATGATGGCTGAGAAACGTACAAAGAAATAAAACAGGGATAAATAAAGTAAACTGAAAAACTCAGAGGTAAGTTTCAAAAACAGTGTGGTGAACTCCATATCTTAATTTTAGAAACTTGGGGTTAAGGGTCTTGCTCAGGGACCCAGTGCTCGGACAGTTGGTGGCGTAACGGTTGGGCGTTCGCAATCTGGGCGTCAGAGTTCAAATCCAGGACTGGTAAAGTTACCACTGAGGTACTCATGAGCAAGGTACCGTCCCCAAGTACTGCTCCCCGGGCGCTGCCCTTGTTAGCTGCCTCACGGATGGATCAAATATCGATTATAATGTTATTATAATCAATTATGATCTCTTGTTGCATCGTTATGTATTTACATTTAGATTTACAGCATTTAGCAGACGCTCTTATCCAGAAGCGACTTACATTTCCTAATTTCAGGGACAGTTCGAGCAACTTAGGGTTAAGAGGTCTTGCCAGGGACAGTGTTGGTAACACCAGAGGGTCGGTTGAACCCACAACCTCAAGTGGTCTAAAGTGATGTCCTACCACTAAGAGCATTTTTATTTTTAATTATTTATTTTTCAAAAAACCAGTCCAGATGTTTTAGGCATCTTGAATGAATTAATTTAACGTAAACATCTACGTTAAATTAATTTAATTAATTAATTTTGATGGATAAATAAACTCATAAATAAAATACATTTTTCTAATTCATGAGTTTATTTATCCATCAAAAGCCTCTTAATACGCTTAAGGAGTACAGAAGGAGCAAGAATGTGTCAAAAAATTGAGACAAGTAAAAATAAGCCAAAATAACAAAGAGAACAAGTGTTATGCGTAAAAAGTGAGAACAAGAAGAACACACCAATCACCAAAAGCAGTCACAAAAAGAGACAGCAGCATTGCGAGAGTGGGGGGAGGTTTTAATAAAATTCTGGAGGAAGGCTGGCGATGTGTGAAAGAGTTTCTACTTGAAGTATGGGAAGAGAGAGAATAGAAGTCCCCGGTCCATTAAATGGTCTCTGGCAGAACGTCTACCTGTCAAAAGCATCTGGAGAACTCTCGACAGGTCTGCCTTCGCCGCTCCTCCACACTCGCCACTGTTGTTATTGCCAATTATATCCAATTGACAAGTAATTACTAACGTTTTAGGCGCAATCACGGTTCGGGGTGAAGTAATGATAGGAATTCTACAAGTAATTAGTTTGGCCACACTCGGGTTAAATTGACTATGCGCTGAGCTGGAAAATCAATGGCGGGAAGAGCTTTAGCTGCACTTCGTCTCCCGCGTGAGAATCCCCAAAAAAACTCACACTCACTCGGCAAAAACCTTTAATTCTCTACACGGCTCTTCGTCTAGGCTTTAGTCCCACCCTGTTTTACGCATGCACACACCGGCTTTAAACTGAAACGTCTGCAGTTTTGAAAGGATGGACGCAGCTAAGCTTAATGACGCTTGATTTTCCCTGTCGACTTAGTGCCTTCATTTAATGTCCTTCATTGTTTCAGGTGTTAATAGTGTTGGGTCTTTTATTTGACAATGGAAAAGTCATGCATTTATATTACAGTGTACAAATATATGCATAAAACCGAGCTCTGTAATTTTGTGGCCTTGTCGACTTCAGTTAAAAGAATAAACTCACAGTTGCATTCCAGAATCAAAATTGCAACAAGATTGCTATTATATTGTAATAACAACACCATAAACACTCATTCATTCATTATCGGAACTGCTTAATCCCAAATGGGGTTGGGGGGGTGGGGGTCAGAGCCTATCCTGGGAACTTACGGGCACAAGGCTGGGAACAACCCTGAGCAGGCACCAACACAGCTCATGGCACACACACTCACACAAACACACCCATTCACATCTTACAGGGCCAATTTAGAGTTGCCAATTAACCTATATAGCATGGTTTTGGACTGTGGGAGGAAACGCACGTAAACACGGGGAGAGCATGCAAAATCCACACAGAAAGGCTCGAACCCAGGACCTTCTCATTACAAGGCATTAGTTGCATTGCATTAGTTATACTAGTTACATTGTATTAGTTGCATTGCATTAGTTATACTAGTTACATTGTATTAGTTGCATTGGGCGGATTATACTGGTTACATTGTATTGGTTGCATTGCATTAGTTATACTAGTTACATGATAATTGCGTGCACTAGTTATACTAGTTACATTGTATTAGTTGCATTGCACTAGTTATACTAGTTACATTGTATTAGTTGCATTGCATTAGTTATACTAGTTACAGTATATTAGTTGCATTGCATTAGTTATACTAGTTACATTGTATTAGTGCATCTCACTAGTTATACTAGTTACATTGTATTAGTTGCATTGCATTAGTTATACTAGTTACATTGTATTAGTTGCATTGCACTAGTTATACTAGTTATTGGATTGCATTGCATTAGTTATACTAGTTACATTATATTAGTTGCATTGCATTAGTTATACTAGTTACATTGTATTAATTGCATCTCACTAGTTATACTAGTTACATTGTATTAGTTGCATTGCACTAGTTATACTGGTTACATAGTATTAGTTGCATTGCCTTAGTTATACTAGTTACATTGTATTAGTTGCATTGCATTAGTTATACTAGTTACATTGTATTAGTTGCACTGCACTGGTTGTACTAGTTAGATTGTATTAGTTGCATTGCAGTAGTTACATTGCATTAGTTGCATTAGATTAGTTGCAATAGTTGCATTATTTGCATTATAAGTGCATTGATTGCACTGCATTGTTGTGTGCATTATTGGCATTGGTTGCATTCACGTTAGTTTGCATTGCAGTAGTTACATTGCATTCGATTAGCTACATTAGCTGCATTAGATTAGTTGCATTAGATGCATTGCTTTAGTTGCATTATTTGCATTGTGTTAGTTGTTTGCCATTATTTTCATTAGTTGTATGTTTTTGATCGTACAACCAGTTTCTTTCCCTATCACTACGTGGGCTGACACTTTCCTTACATAATGACATTTTTCTTTTTCTTGGAGCTCTGACACAGAAGTGATACAGTGATACAAAGCTTTATGCAGCGTCTCCAGGGAAACGTGGAGTGAACTCTGATCAATGAACTGGTCTCAGGTCACCGTCTCTCAGGGCAGACGCGGCAAATTGATCTGTTGTTGCAGTAGGGTGGCTAAGACTCTTTATTTTGCCCTAGCTGGCTGGGCGCTGCTTTTTTTGTGGTACGCCACATTGAACTACTGATAATTAGATCGTAATAATATTTGCCAGTCAGGCCTTGGTGTATGCTCATATCCAAGGAGCAATTATCAGTAGTGAGGCTACTTTTAAAATGCTGCAGCTTTTCAGTAACTTTTTAAATAAATATACTGATTTAGCACATCAAAGCGATACAAAAAACTATTATTTTTCTCTCTTTAAAGTAAGCTTACAGTTTGTGAAGCGCCCGGAAATGAGGCGTGTTGGAAGCATTTATAATAAACAGCAGAAATAGCCATTTTCGCATAAACGTGCGAGTACAGTGCCCTGTAGGTGTGTTTATATTTGCTGCTTTGCTCGGAATGCGGCGGTGTATGAAAATGTAATTTTAATGCGTACAGAGCAGCGCTGCAGTTACTCGGCCCGGCGGGGTAAAGTGGGAACATGAGCTGATCAAAATAGCGCCAACATTAAAGTTTTACACACTGTCAAAGCGCTTAAAGCGGCATTACTATGGAAATGTCACTCCTTTTAAATGTTTTCTGCAGCTCTTGTTTAAGTGTCAAACCCCAACCTCCACGCTTCAACACGTCCTCCACCACCTCTTGCGCCGCGATAACTGCTGTTTTGAACTAATCATTTGTACATTATCTTTTGGTGTAGAAGACGTCTTGCACTTTAATTCGTATTAGTTAATTTCTTTAATGTTTTTGGTTTTAACATTCAAATTCATATTTCACCAGACATTATTAACAGTATATATTCTGCGTATAAGCATAAACAGTATATACATGTACGCATACGATATGTATAATGTATTGTGAATAGTGGTCTTATAGATTATAATGCATAGTATATAAATATATCCAAATATATATATATATATATATATGGATTTTTATTTTGTTAATAATATTAACTGACTAATTGACTAATCTAAAAAACAATCAATACTTAACTAGAGAGCTAACAGTATAATTGCTAATTGCATCCCTGTTCCTAGCAATTTTTGCAGCGTTGCATTATATGGGCCGGTTAAGCTGTAGTGTAATTGCTGCAAACAGCAATTAGCGTGGCGTGGAGGGCCTTATTATCCTGGACTTTGATTAATAAAGCTTGCACACACACATAGAAGGATGACTGACACAAATCTGCGGAGTTTTCTGATAAATAAATCCCAAGACCCGTTCACCGCCAAATTATCCACCAAACGCGGCAGCTGGGTTTATACGGAGAGCAGTGAGGCTAGGAGCTAGCAGCAGTGTTGGAGCCGACTACTAAAAAGTACTTAATGCCTAACTACTGAACTGACTTTACTGCAGCAAAACTACTTTTAACATGCTATAAAAGTTCATGCTTATGTTTGCCTTTTTTTAAGTCAGGAAGGACTTCCCTCTGTCTCTCTCTTTTTGTCCTGGTTGATCAGACTGCATGTGTGCCAGTGTCGTACAGCATCTGGTGTCTGCCCTCAGCCCCGTCTTGTGCCAGTCTCGTGCCAGTCTGGGTCATGAGCAATAAACCAGGATCCAGAGTGGTCAGTAATTACCTCATACCTCCCTCCAGCCTTCCTCCCTCTCTCTCTCTCTCTCTCTCCATCCGTGCTGCTCTTTTCCATCTCCTTCCATCTCTCTCCCTCCATCTCTCTCTCTCTCCCTCTCTCTTTTCCTCCCTCCATCTCTCTCTCCCTCCCTCCCGCCTCCCTCCATCTCTCTCTCTCTCTCTCTCTCCCTCCATCTCTCTCTCCCCCTCTCTCCCTCTCTCTCCCTCCCTCCATCTCTCTCCCTCCCTCTCGCTCTCTCTCTCCCTCCCTCCCCCCCTCTCTCCCTCTCTCTTTTCCTTCCTTCATCTCTCTCTCTCTCTCTCTCTCTCCCCTCCCTCCATCTGTCCCCTCCCTCCATCTCTGTCTCTCTCGCGCACGCGCTCTCTCTCCACCCCTCTCCGTCTTGCATTTCGTCCGCTGACCGCTGTGTCCGCGTGCAGATGGTCCGTCTGGAGAGTGTGACTAATGAAGCACTGTCTGGTTTGGTACTCGTCTCCTCGTCTCTCTCTCCCCCGTTGTGTTTCCACCGCTCTGGTCCTGAACCCCTCCAGCGAGTGCCATATTGTGATCGTCTCCTCGCTCTAACACCTGGACCTGTGTCGTGTTGCTGTGAAACGAACACGCCTCAAGCCCTGCACCTAGTAGGACAAACAGGAAGGAGGACACTTTAAGCTTTTCGAGTTACTTTAGACGAGGGATTATTCGTCATTGTGAACACAGCACACACTGCACCACAACCAAATGTGAGCTCTGTATTTGACCCATTCCAAAAAGACCCGCAACATCCTGGAGAGACTACTTGTAAGTTGATCTGTGACTCTAAAATGCCCCTCTAGCGGTATTTGTGTGAGTGCCCTGCGGTGGTGTTGGTCCACACCTCACGTCCATGATCCCAGGATAGGGATTAAGCTCTTCAGATTATGAATGAATAAATAAATGGACAAACAGTAAAAACCTGGGGCGCTCAACCGCTTTTTGGAACAAACTCCTGGGACAAATATCAAGTGCTCATACACACACACACACACACACACAACACAACTGGAACATAAAACTGTCGTATAAACAATACGAGTCTGTTTCACAAGCCTGACCTAATCTCCACGGCCCGTAAAGCCGCCCTCCTGCTGCGCTCGCTCAAAAATCATCATTTTGTAGATGAAGAGTTCACGCTTTACGTCTGTTTGCTTCGCTAATGATTTCCCACAGTCCATTTTCTTCACCTCGAGTGAAATTACGTTTGCATTTATTTGTGATCAGCACGCCTCTGCGCCAAATCCCGACTATCTGATGTAGTGTATTTATGAGTTCGGCATCTGCAGAGATTACACCGTGTACTCTTATAATGAGAGCGCGTATCTGACACGGACGTCAACGTCGAGGCTTACTTAACGCAATTACGTGCGTTTCGGTCGCCGTTTTCTTCCTCCGTCTTGATAATATCGGACATATTGTGAGAATTATTCCGTTAAGTATGCTAATGAATGTAATTTGACGAAGTTGTGGAAAACTTGCCACGTTCACAAGCATCTATTATCAGGTATTGGAGACGGAGCTGGTTGACACGGTATAACGCCTCTCATTTTATTTTTATCTTTATCTTTAAGCCCCGTTTCTGGTAGCTGTGAAGGATTTCACGGCACAAACCGTGTTCCAATTAGATTTCTGAGTTACGTGTCTTTGTAATGTCATATCTAAATGTGAAATGAAGGACTGTTAGGGGTGTAACGATACAACGATACAACGATAGAACGATACAACGATACAACGATACAACGATAGAAAGATTCAGTGATCAATGAGCCCAAAGTATCAATTCAAAATGAAAACATTGATCAGACATCATCCATATTGTAACATAGCTTTATACTGTATATAACAGGAGGTCAAATATGAAAAAAAGAAATATTTTGCTTATAGTTGCTAATTTTTGTTAATAGTTGCTTTTTGGGAGTTGATATGAGGGGAGGTGATTATATCAAATCTGCATATCGTCACATAACGATCGTTAGTCATGAATTGTATCGAATCAAAATCATATCATATCAAACTTTGTGATATCGGTACAAATCGAATCGTTGTACATTTTGGGCCTGTTTATTTTTATTTTTCTGTTGTGTGGCTCACGATACAGTAGCCTTCTACATTGTTGCCATAGTCACTTGTGGTATGTAGGGAGTTTAAGGTATTTAAGGCACGCGCACGATAAAAAATAAACATGTCATCCGTCGAGGTCGTTATGCACGAATATTACACAAACCAGCAAGAATATGAGTGGAAATAAATAATAATAGTTCTACAAGTTGTTATTATCTGATTAAAATGATGGTTCGGTTTCCCAGCGTGGATACTAGGCAGGTGGGCGAGCATATGGACCCAGGCGGAAGCTGCATGTTATTGCTTCTCTGTTAAGAGGTCGGCAGCGTCTTCCAGAGGAGGCAGTGAAGGAAAGAAAGAAAGCCAGATAAATGCTCTTCAAATAATCAGTTAATTAATGAAGCCTATTTAGGTGCGATGAAAAAAATTTGGCGTGCACAAAACCCTAACCCTAACCCTAAACACACCCCTAGAGGCTAAGTACCGCTAGCTGTCAATCCTAGTGACGTCCCTGACGTCATCGTTTTGGCAAAACAACGTTTTACTCGTTTGCATTTTTCTACGGAGTCTAGCGTCTTGAATCGATATGATATCGTATCGTAATGAAACCTGTGATTTACACTGCTACTAATTGATATGCTGCCAACTACCAAAAGTGTGGATCTCCCAAAATTCAAACCCCAATCCACCTGCTCACTCTCAGGTGCCGTTGTAATCGATGAGATAACAAGTTCATACTCCTCACCTTTCAGTGGTTATAATGTTATGGCTGATGCTGACGTGTTCTATATTTTGGGCGTCGCTTGAGAGGAATTTGTAACCTTTAAAGTAACGTAAACTAAACACCCATCCCATTACATCCCATTAAACGCCTCATCGCTTCATCGCACGGTCTCGCGGACATCGTCAGGCATTACCCTGTTTATATTGTATTTTTTAATATTCATCCTTAAAGGGATTCTCCGTCTCCTCTTTTCCGCTTGACTCGCTTCTTCCCTCGATTTGTCGGCGTGAGCAGACAGGTAGCATCGGGTCTCCGCGGCTCAATGGACGGGAACGGTACTCAAGCCGCGATCGGAGAATCATTCTGACATCCGAAACCGCCGGCGTGATACAGATATCTTAAGAGCGAAGAAGGGAAGGAAAACCCCTGATTGACCTTTTGCCGCTTCTCGTCTCTAAATCGCGAACGACAGAATTAAACGCTTAGGGGAGTAGCGCTAATGCTCGTCATTTCTTTAAATTTCCGTCATCCCTTCGTTCTCGGTGGCACTTGTTGAATAGATGAAAAGCACTTAATCTGTCAGGAGACGTCAGGAGACTGGAGGAGTTGTGATGTGTCGGAGGAAGGGGGGAAACGTGTGCATTCAGACGTTTAAAAAAAACGCTTCTTCCTCGATGACTCTCTCTCTTTCTCTCCTCGTTTCTCACTTCTCCATCATTTCTTTCTCCCGGGGTTCCTCGCTTCACTTGGAGAGAAAGACCACGCGCTGCGGCACCTACCTAAAATTAGCTATGTTATTAACATAGCTTCTGGAGCGAAGGTTAGTGTTGGTCTACCAAAAGTTTGTAGGTTCGAATCCTACCTCCAGCACTAACAGCACTGGGTGAAGATCCTTGCTCGAGGGAATTTGGAAATGGAAGTCGCTCTGTTGGATAAATGGCGTAAATGTAAATGTAGCTTCCTGGTCTTGGGCAGTTGGTGGCGTAACGGTAGGGTGTGCGCCCCGTGATCAGAAGGTTCGCAGGTTCGAATCCAGGACCGGTAAAGTTACCACTGAGGTACCCATGTGCTAGGTACCGTCCCCAGGTGCTACCCTTGCTAACGACCTACCAAAACCTGAAGATTTTTTATCATAAGCTTTTTTGTTGTTACTGAATCAACACCTCGTTAGGTCCAGTCAACTTATGCAAATGAGCTCAGTCTAACTGGTAAAACCAAAACTCTTTGGTGGTGTTTTATATAAACACACACACACACACATTATCTTGAAATACTATGTCAGGTTCTTTCATTGACTCCTATAACAACTAGACTTAAATAACCCTAAAACACAATAAAAGATGGAGACTCCTGGGGACTCCTCCGCAAAAATGCGCAAAAATATTACAAATATTACATGAAGACACAAACACACACACACTCGGTGGCAGAAGTGTTTCCAGGCAGACGGAGTTGGTCTCTTTGGCTTGACCTTACTCGGCTCAGTTGTGCCCCGGCCTTGGTGGAGAAGGAGGAGGATGAGGAGGAGGGGTGAAGTCCAGAGTGTTTGATGAGAGGTCGGCCATCTGCTCCATTAAAATGCACCGAATTGCGTCCTCGCTGCTTCCTCGCTTCTGCTGACTCACGGTCTGTCAACAGCGCAACTTGACGCCCAGTGTTGGGGAGTAGCTATCTATCAAGTAGCGACACAGTTAACTCAACTATTTTCAGCAGCTTATCAGTAGCTACTTTTTAAATGCTATAGCCTTAAAAGAAACTACAAATAGAGATTGAAATGGAGTTGTGCGATATGACCCAAAAAAAACTCATGTCCCGATGTCATTTCATATCACGATAACAATATATATTGCAATATAGTGCATTTTCTGTAAATTCAGTGAAACTTTTACAAGCTAAATCTTGCTGCTCATATGGAACGCCAGAGGTGGCAAAATTTGTGTATATTTTTACGCAGTAAACAGTAAAACACCCTTTTTTACACCGTTTTATTTGTTGAAATGCATTTTTTGCTGTGCTGTAATATACCAGTGCTTTTTAAGCCTTTGAAAACATGACTTTTTCCAGTGCTTTAGTGACTTGGGGTCAAACGCAGCTTCGTACAAAAGAAGGCTAAAAAGGCGTCACTTTTTACGGCGCTCCAGTAAGGTGCTTTTAAGGCAAATTGTGGCACATTTGGTGTTCCATAGATCTGAGCATGAAGGTGCAGAGTGGTTGGTGCGTGTATAGTTGAGAGCACAAGACTGATTGCTGTTAAGTTGACAGAAGTGGCATCAAATAGGCTCTTGTCCCACATCACAGTGCACTCTTAGCAGCTGTAAGATGGAGTCGGATGATGAAGTGTCAACTGAAGCGAGCATGCAGGGCTGTGAAATATCTTGGATGTAGTTAGCTACTTTTTCCTCCGTAGCTTGTAGCTAACAGGAGCTTGGCTGTAGCTTATCGAACCCAGAACCTTGTTGTCATGAGCCGGCAGCGCTAAACGTTGCATAGACATATAAGCCAAATTATTAACGCATGATTCAAAGAATGCATTCACAATTCAGTATAATAACGTAACCAACTTTTAATTCAAAACATACTGTAGCTGCAGCCGTTCACAAGTACAGTTTTTGTAGTTGTCTTAGTGCAGACACGTCAGTCACTTTCCCAGCCCGAGAGAAGATTGGTGGAACAGAGGAGAAAAGGTGGAAACCCGTGAGACGTGCGATCGCCTCGGCCAAACCAGTTCGTCACCCGAGTCCGGCGCTGAGACGTAAAGTGAATTCTCATTAGTGCTAACACTTGGGTCATGGAGTCATTATTCCAGCAGGTCACCTTCCCTCTTTCTCCTTTCACATTATCATTCAGCAAAATCCTCCTCCTCCTCCAACCTGGAGCGTTATCTCGCCATCATACTGTTACTCCGCTCAGGAGTGAATTCCTGATTAATCTGTCGGGCCATAATATAGCAAAAGCACATAAATCATTTATTTCGCCCCCTCTCTCTCTCATTTTCTGGAGATGAATATTCAAGTAACTATCCACGAATATTCAAACGAGCCGACAATGTCGATGGTACGAGGAGGAGAAGGAGGACGACGAGGAGATGAAGGACCCTCCGGAGGCAAAGGTGTCCTTTTCCTCTTCAAACCCCATACTCTTTAAAAAATGACATCTCCTGAGTCGTTCTCAATTCAGAGCAAAGATATCGATTTCTTTTAATTTTGCATGACCGTCTCTCTTTAAGTGGAATCACTGGAAGAACAAAGAATTTAAAAGTTAATAATAATAATAAGAAGAATAAGAATACATTTTGTAGTAAAAATAATAATTACATAATAACAAAATAGTTTTAATTAAAATGAAATTTAAATACAATAAAATGTTGAAACCTAAAACATTAATGAATTCATTTAATTTTAAAATGAGGTAGAAATAGAGACACCGTCAATTTAAAGTATTAAATTGTAAGTTGGAAAATAAACATTTTTTTCTGTACAGTAGAATAATTTCCAAAGCATTCAAAACAGATGTTGAACACTGTTTCCATGGAAATGTGACTTATTTGATAAAAACTGCATTATGAAAAAGCTGATTTGTGTGTGTGTGTGTGTGTGACCAAATCCCTTTAGGTGCGATTCTTTCGCATTTACTGTGGTTGGCTTTTGATATAACCGCCGTTCGTTAAGCTTTGAAGCTCTCCCTTAAGCGGGGGTCGCTTGCCCCTCTCCCTCCTCTAAAAAAATGCCTGGAGTACGTCTCCAGCGCCATCGTCGTTGCCACCATCGATGCCACTGTCGCATTTTTACTGGTAATTACCGTGACTGTGAGCTGACCCTGACTCCTTAACTCACCACCGGATCATTGTTTGGCTCCCCTGCAAAAATGCCTGAAAAGAAGGAAAATATGTTTTCATGGCTCCTGAACTATTAATGGATCAGTCCGGAAAGACGTAGGCAAATAGCTGAACGGATCTGAGGGAAGAGTGACTGGATTAAAGGGCGCTCCTTGTGGCCAGAATAGGGAACTACAGCCTTAATGGTGGCGCTCCTTGTGGCCAGAATAGGGAACTACAACCTTAATGGTGGCGCTCCTTGTGGCCAGAATAGGGAACTACAACCTTAATGGTGGCACTCCTTGTGGCCAGAATAGGGAACTACAACCTTAATGGTGGCGCTCCTTGTGGCCAGAATAGGGAACTACAACCTTAATGGTGGTGCTCCTTGTGGCCAGAATAGGGAACTACAGCCTTAATGGTGGCGCTCCTTGTGGCTAAAATAGAGCATTACAACTTTAATGGTAGTGCTTTTTGTGCTCAATAGAGGGAATGACAATCTTAATGGTGGCGCTACCTGTGGCCAAAATAGGGTAGTACAGAACTGTGCCTTAACAGGGAATGAAATGTTTTTTTCTCTGTGAGGCCCGGTACCAAACGATCCACAACCAGGTGTTTGGGAATGTTGCTCTGAAAGACAAACTGAAGGTCTGTCCCTAATCGACTATGTTTTAATAATTCTCACACGTCTTGGGTGCAGACTTAAGGGCCAAAGCTTAATAAAAAAATAAAAATTAGAAATCCTCCAACACTTCTCGTCCCCACAAAGACAGTCCTGGCGTATGGTGTGTCTAAAAACACCCACTACTAAATGCCACCTTCCCGCTGCCAAAACGTCCGTCTTTAAAAGACCCTCACCAACATGAATATGCATTACACTGCTATTTTCCCCACTGTATTGTTTGGCTTAACTTTGAGCGAAGGCCAGTTCCCACCTACCGGGAACACGAGACACAATACAGGACGAAATGGGACGCGGTCGCGCCATGAATATGCAGGAGCACCTGCTGACGGGCGTCGATGGGCACCGACGGGGCGATGCTTTCAGGTTCGCCGCTTCCAGTGAGGAGACGGGAGTTTGGATTCCGACAGCAGAGAGGAAAAGAGGGAGAGCGGAAGGGAGGGAGGGAGGGAGGGAGAGAGGGGAAATTGGCGTTTAGGATTTTTTGGATGGAAAATGTTACAGGCCAGTCCAAGTCTGGAGGATAGTAAATTAATTATGAAAATAAAAGTTTCAGAAGTTACGCTACTAGCTATGTGTTTGATGAGAGATATCATCGTTAAACAGAAAGGCTTTGAGTTGAGATTTGAGAGAGAGAGGAGGTTAAAGTTTAAGGTTAGGACTTTTAGATTTCAAATGTTCTAGTCGAAGTCAACAGGAAATCTGAGCAGACATGCACCCTAAAATCAATCAATCAATAAACTAATAAACAAACAAACAAATAAATCTTTCAGAATTTCAGAATTAAGCTGTCCAGGCTCCTTGCTACCACTATTATTATTGTTATTGTTATTATTTACTTTAAATCTTATTTATATAGCATCTTTCCTACATAGAAATGCAGCTCAAAGTGCAAATGGAAGCAACTAGTTATAAGAGAATTTGCAGGTGGAATTTAAACAAAGATAATAAATAAGATATAAAAATACATTTAAAAACTGGGTTAAAGCAATAACTAAAATATTTAAAATGACTTAAACTAACATAAATAAGGAAACAATAAATTAAAAATACTAAATATTTAAAGACATCTTTAGTATTCAGTATTCTGTAGTAATTGTAGTTGTCGTTGTTGTTCTTGTTTTTATTTGCTATTATAAAGTGACATTGACAATTTTTGAAGAAATAAATTTGTAGTTCACAAATCAGACGTTAATATGAAAAACTTTACACTCATAACTGCTTGCACGTTATGGGCCAATTTCCCAGTCGAGGAGTTTTAATGGTTAATCTCTATTGGTACTACAGTTTAGTCCAAGACAAGACTTAATCCACGAAAAAGAGACCAGCGCTGCAACTATTAGTACACATGCTTTACTGTAGAATTGAGAAGCAACAATATTGCATGTATTTTGGGCTTTTTTAAATTCTCATACGTGTATTTTTGCTAATAAACAACAATAAACACGCTGAATTGAGGGAATAAGATGTTAGATCTCTGAAAATTTCATATGAATTGGCATCAATAGAATTTATCCACTTTTGCCTGAACTTGTTAGGGTAGTTCATCAAAATATCATATAAACTGGCAGAAATAATGTTTTTGCTCCTTTGCTTAAAATTAAGCTGGTAAACGTCTCCCAGAAGAGAGAGAGACGGCTACAAAACATAACCTGTGTCCTTGGCAGGCTGGCAGCTCTGTGGGCATCGTCATGGCGCGGTGACACACAGCGTATAATTCACTATGATTCATTTATACACACACACACACACACAAACACAAACACAGCAGACACCCCAGCGCTGCTCTCTCTGTTTATACTTTTTTTTAGAGACAATGTAATTTAACTGAGATGATATTTCCGTGACTAAGCCGGTAATGTATTCTGACTTCATCCCAAAACATACACTCAGGTCTGAACTGCGGTCAATAAACACAAATCAACTTCCCATCTCAAGAACTCCACAGGGTTTTTTTTGGAATTTATTAGACACAAACGAGGGAACGTCGCAGGAACTCACAACTTTCCTCCAAATTAAAGTATGTTTTTGTCATTTTGTCTCTAAACTGTCCCTAAAGCAGTATGAAGTCTTTACAAAACCTCTTTACATCCTCTCAGACATGAATGTAAATAAAGTTTCATCATGATACGATATTACATTGAATAGACAACGATTCAGTGTCTGCTGATATCAAAATCTGATATGATTCAACAATCGATATGAGACATCATCATATGTTGACTTAACACCATCACTTCAATTCAGATCAAGACCTAATCCACACAGACGTCAGAATCAGGCGTTTTTCTGGCATTTGTGGCATCAGGTGAGCGCGGACTGAACGCTGACCGTTTTTCTGCTCGTTGGAGTGAATCATGCAACGTTTTCCTGGCGCAACGTTTCTGTCAAAATCCAGATGAAAGCGAAGAAAATGTTGCTAGTTCAGTTCACGTCCTGGAGGTTATAAGTTCTCGGTCCTCCCTCCCTAACGTAACCGGTCGGATAATAAATGAATGAATGAATGAATGAATGAATAACTGTTTTGGACGTCAAAGGTTTCCGCCCGACAGTGACAATAGACCTTTCTCACAGAAACCGGAAATACGCAATCGCAGGGAATGCAGACTTCCTGTCTAATGTCAACACAGCAGAAAGCCGGGTAATTTAAAAATGGAGAGAGTCTACACAACTTCCCTCACGGGTTTGCCAAAGATCACCTTTGCCGACGTGACAAGAGTCGTGGAGGAAAACTCCATTACAAAGAGGAACAAACTGGATAAAGGATATAAATTTTTCCACGAAGAGTTTATCCATAACTTTCAAGGTAAGTAACGTAGCTAACGTTAGAGAGCAGTCAGGCTAACAAATTATTAGTGTGTCCACTTAGACCTAGGGCTAGGGTTATAGGGTTATGAATGGACAGTATAGAGGACATGTACAACTTTATTAAAGCAATATAACAGTCATGGTCGTGATGTTACAAACAATATGACATTCACTGTCTGCCTTTGGTCCAAGTGAACGTCTTGTGTGTAGCAGCTAGCGACGATAGCCTAATGTTAACGTTTAAGGAAGTGGAATTTCTTACCTGCGGGCGGCGGCGTCGCATAATCATGGTCCAGTTTCAAAGCTTTATTTGCGATGTCTTTCCTCTCGTCTCCTACCGACGTTAACGGCTGTCGTTTTTGGCACCGCTCATACACTGACTCCCTTTCTTCTTTAGAGGTGTACTCGTTCCAAGGAAAAAGGCTAGGGACAGACTCTGGTTTCAAGCGGTGAACAGTGATCCCCAAGACGTAGTTCTCTGGTGTGAAGTGTCTGCTGCAGACATGAGTACTCCCCCTTTTAATTGAAAAAGTTGGTCCTTCATCCCGCCGAATAGCTTGAACCCATTTTCGTCTTACTTCTTCGTTAGCAGGGAAGGAGTGGAAAGATAAATAAGGCTGCTTTTGGGCATTACAAGAACAGCCCGGTACGCTACAACAACTCTTTCTCGATGCTTGCGCCATCTTTGCTGTTTACCTGGTTACCGGCATACCGGGGAGGAAATAGGTTTCCACAGCAATTGCGTATTTCCGGTGCAAAATACGGAAGTTGTGAGAAAGGTCTATATGTTGGCAAACTGAAAGAGTGACCATAGTCTCCAGCGCTCCTAGTGGTGAGGAGGGTGAACAGCAGCCACAGATTAATATTTTCAGACTGGCTTTCTCCAGCTAGATGTTTGTCATGAGCTACCTTAGAAACCGCTGCTGCTCTAAGCCGGTTTGTCATTCCGAGCCTGAGGTGGATTTATCTGGAAAACTCGGGATGAACTCCTTGCAACACAGAAGGCTTGCGTCACCTCCTCGTTCTTGTTCTCCCTCCGTCCTGGTTCCCTCTCTCTCTCTCTCTCTCCCTCTGTCTCTCTCTGTTTGTTTGTTTTTTCAAAGGCGGAGCGCAAAAAAAGCATGACAGGAAATCACACTCGCCGCCGCGCTGCCAAGGAATGACATTTCACCCGTTTTCTTGCTTCAAAGCGAGAAATGGGAGATACGAAACGGGCACGACGTGTGGCGGAGCACAGGCGCCTGCCGAATTGGCTCGGGCTCCGGTTAGCATGCTAAGTATAGCCTCTCGTTCTTTTCCTTTTTCCCCCACTCACTTTCAAAGAGCGATGCTTGTCTGGTGTCATTCACACCGAGATGCCTTATCTGCCCAAAAACCTGGCTCCTCTTCCGTGTTTTTCAATGAGGTCCCGACGGAACACCGGCGGATTCGGGGGCTCAACGGGGCTTCCGCCGCACACCTCTGCAGATACGCATCTCATAATCACCGGCCACTTCATTAAAGAACGCTTTTTAGACGCGGTCTGCAATCGCAGGCGGATTCATCGCCGGTCATTTTTTCGGACCGCAGGACCCCAATTAACCCGCTATTATTTAACATGAAGGCCGTCTAGTGTGGCTCGTTTTAGCTCGTCTGTAATAACAGATGATTTGGTAGATAATGTCGGGGTCGGCGACACACTTAAACACATGAACCTATCAAAGAGTCGGGGCTGGGGTCACATCGGCTCACGCGTCCTCACGAGGTTAGACAGAAGAAGTGTGGTCAGATGGGATTACAGACGGCTTAAAGAGCCAAATGTTTCAGTCGTTCTGGAGTGAAACCTGTATTTTGTCGTTTTAGATAATAATGTGTGTATCAGTTAGTGTTTTTTTGTCACCACAGCACAGCACACAGTGCACCACAACCAAACCTGACCTCTGCATTTGACCCATCCGTGAAGGAGCAGTGGGCAGCTAATGGGAGCAGCAACCAGAGAGCAGTGCTTGGGGACGGTACCTTGCTCATGAGTACCTCAGTGCTACATTTTTCGGTCCTGGATTCGAACCTGCAACCTTCTGATCACAGGGCGAACACCCTACCGTTACGCTACCTACTGCCCCCAAAAATCTTATTACCACGAGTGGGGTATCAGTGCAACTACATGCAGCAGTTTCAGGGGTCAAAAGCACTTCTGGAGCATCTCACAATTAAAGTGAACGATTATTTGCCGGGGCGGCATGGTGGTCAGCGCTGTCGCCTCACACCAAAAAGGTCCTGGGTTCGATCTCCATGTCTGCTGTGGTACCTGTCTGTGTGCTCTACCCGTGTTTTCCTCCTCAGTCCAAAAGCATGCAGTTTAGGTTGATTGGTTACTCTAATTTGCCCCATAGGTGTGTGTGTGTGATAGTATGTGCCCTGTGGTGTGTTGGCGCCCACTCAGGGTTGGTCCCTGCCTCGCACCCGTAATCCCTGTGACTCCGATGTGGATTAAGGACTTTAGATGCCGGCAGTTGGTATTATGACAGTTGGGGAGTTGACCCCGTGATCAAAAAGTCACTGGTTCAAGTCCCAGACCGGAAAAGGTACCACTGAGGTACTCATGAGTACGGTACTGTCCTCAAGCATTGCTGTGGTGTGTTCACAATGCCAGTCAATCACAATCATACGTGAAGATCAGAGGGTATTGCTTGGGGTACCTTGCTCACGAGTATTTCAGTGGTACCTTTACCAGTTTGGTACTTGAAAGGCGACCCCCAGTCGCGGGGCCAACTCCCTAACCATTACGCTACCAACTGCCCCAAAGATTGCAGTTTAGGATATAGATCTTCTTCTTCTTCGTTCTTCCTCCTCTTTCTTCTTTTGTGTGTCTGTGGCATATAAACTGTACATTTGCTCTCATTTCTCTCTCTGCGCTCCTGGTCTTCTCTCTCCTCCCTTATTGAGAGACGGCGTGAGCGTGTGAGCAGTGTGTTCCTCTGGCTGTTTTTTTATTCCTTCCCTCGCTATTCCTCTCTTCTCTTTTTTCATCTGTGGTGTTCATTTCCTCTCCTGTTGTGTTTTGACCGCTGTGATTCTCTCGCTCTCTCTCTCTCAGCCGCTCTCTTGTTCTGTGCTTTTGTTTGGCTGACTGCAGCGTGCAGGAATCACTGGGGATTGGTGTATTTGCTCGAGAGAGAGAGAGAGCGAGAGCAAGAGAGAGACGGCGGTAGGAGGGTCAGGGAGAGAGACTTGAAAGGCGAGATTAATTGAGAAGACCTTGTGCTGTGAGTCAGATATGAAAAGGGTCTGCTGAATGAGGGATCTCTCTCTCTTTCTCGCTCCCTCTCTTTCATGGAATCCAGATTTCTCTGTGGAGCACATGTGCTGGTTGTCGGTGTGACGAGTTTGTGACTGATTATTTGTCATTGTGAACACAGCACGGCACACGGTGCACGCAACCATATGTGACCACTGCGTTTGACCCATCCGTGAAGAAGCAGTGGGCAGCTGACTTGGGCAGAACCCGAGGAGCAGTACCTTGCTGATGAGTACCTCAATGGTACCTTTACCAGTCCTTGGATTCGTACCGGAAACCTTCCGATCACCCTAACTGTTACGTTACCCTCCCAACTGTCCCTAACTAG
Organism: Distichodus sexfasciatus; assembly: GCA_032718565.1. NCBI lineage: Eukaryota > Metazoa > Chordata > Actinopteri > Characiformes > Distichodontidae > Distichodus > Distichodus sexfasciatus. Next base: position 47,949 of record JAVGVS010000974.1, read on the forward strand.
TGCTTAGAATCAAACAATTTATAGTGTGTAAATGGGATTAATTACAATTAATTGCAAGTTTAAAATACATTTGTGTTAAAACCTGGATTTAAAAAATTTAATGTGTGGTATTGGATTAAAGAATGTATATAAACTTGTCTTGATTTTTAAAAGATTGATTATGTGTGTAAACTCGTTAACGTCACCAGCTCTAATCTTAACTGATTCTGAAAAGAATCGTTCAAAATGTAGTGCACCACAACCAAATATGACCTCTGCATTTGACCCATCCATGAATTAGCATGAATTAGGCCATGCTTGGGGACGGTACCTTATTTATGAGTACCTCAGTGGTGCCATTACCGGTCGGGGAATCTCCCTCCCGCAGCAACTTTCCAATCACCTCTTTGTTACCAATAACTTTTAAGTGGAAAAACATGGCACTGATTCCAAATTTTGGTGGTGGTAGTGGTGGTCTCGTGGTTAAACTACTCACCTCTGGACCAAGAGGTTGTGGGTTTGAATCCTTCCTCCAGCACTGCCTTCACTGGCTCCCTGAACAAGACCCTTAATCTCATGTTGCTCCACGGAGACTGTCCCAGAAATTCATATGAGGAATTCGCTGTGGATACGAGCATCTGATGCATGTCGTAAATGTAAATAAATCGAAAGCAGCCCTTGGTGTCAGAAAGTCATCCGTTCCTACACCGAGAGAGAGGAAGGAAGAGCGAGAGCTTTTACAGCTTTGTTAATGCTAATTAACTAGTAAAATATATTAACCTTGAGGGGGGACGAAATCTGCGCTGACGTTCCTGATTTCTGTCATCTGCTCTCTCTCCCTCTCTCGCCTTTTTCTAAGAGGTCATATTCTGCTTGGGGAAAGTTGATTAAACCCCTTTTCATCATCGCCTTTATATGCCACTGAGCCCAATCATTATTTCTGCGAACTGCCTGTAATGTTTGTTTGTGTTGCTGTCGAGGTTTAGCCTAATGGACCTTGCTAATGAATGAAGCATACATTTCATTTGGAAACCCGGAGCGCAAAAGCTTTTTGCTCTTTTCATTAGTTTTCATTTTTTCCAGGGAGTCCAACACACACACATACACAAACAAGGCTCTGGCTGTTTTACATTAGGTTTAATTCATTTGCTTGTTGGTGAAGGATGTGTTCTAATTTATCGGCAGGAGAAAAACAGCGCTAGCGACGAGGAATGAAAGGTGTCGGATTTGCTGTTTAATGAGTTCTCCACTCGTGTTCTCTACGCTGCGAAAATTCATAAATTAACTCGCTCCGCCTCACCGCCGCAAATTTACGGTTTGTCTCACAGATTTTTTCGCAAACGGCCGGCGTTAACCGTTGGCGAAACCCTAAATTGAAGCCTTATGGTGCTGTCAGGTAATTCATTAAGTACACAGTGTCAGGCAGTGTGACAGCAACGAAGACATTCGTTATAATCTTAATGATCAGTCGTTAATTATACACTTCTCTTCTTCTGCATCTGCCAGTATGAGTAGTTAGAAATAAAGCCAGCATGTGCACTCAGTAGCTTTTATTATGCTGTGGGACTTAATATTTAGTTGATAAAAGAAAATTGGAAAAATAGAAAAATATTAAAATGTAAATTAACTATGAGTCTGAAATTTACTTTTAAAAATGTACGATATATTGATTTGTATGAATCCATGTTTGATATGGATATTTACATTTGATATCTCACCCTCAACTCTAATATTCATATCTTGGTTAAATTTGGTGAATTTTAACTATGGACCTTAAAATGTTTTATTCATTTTTAAGTTTATTATTATTA